>VXAC01008665.1:402448-412468 GCA_013399225.1 Rhipidura dahli
TTTTTTACTCTGCCTACTGGGCTTTAAATGAGTAAAAAGTTCTTTGTCCATGCTTTGGACAAAACAGGACTTTGCTGTAACTGGTGATTTGGTCTGACTCTGCAGCCAAGCCTAAAACGCCCAGGAGCAGCGTCTTAGACGCTGAAATTAAGAGACCCGGACCTTATCTTAATTTTAAGGAACAAATACGAAAATTGCTTGTTCATCTCCCACTTCCTTCTGTCCCCCATGGTCCCCTCCTCTCCTCCCGCCCCTCTCCCCCTCCGCAGTCGCCGTCCCCTGAAAGCCGGGACTAAATTTCAGAGTGGAATGTATTCCCTCGAAACTGTTTTGCATTTAATTAAAGGGGATCCTTAGGTTCAGTGGGTAATTCAGGGATAAGCACGAAAATGAGTGGCATTGAAGCAACATCTCTTGAGCCCCAGATCTATCACCTGAAAAGCTGAGGCCGGAGTGGTTTTTGAGTTAATCATTTATCAGCTGCTTCAAGGGGTGGGGAGGAAACTCGTGCTGGATTATTAACAGCTAAAAACAAAAGGTTAAGAGACCTCCTTTCATGTGTTTCCTTAAAATAGGAGGAACAACGGAGCGTGTTTGCAGGGCCGTGAATTAAGGTCTTCAAGTTAAAATGGCCTTTCATGCTAAATCAGATGTGAGTGTGCAGAGATCGTCAGAAACAGCTGAAAGTAAATAAATACATCAGAATAATTTTAAGGTCACTGACTGTGCCCCAGAGTCACAAAAAATTAACTTGGGACTCAGGCCACATAAGGTTTTGCAGGGAGACAACTTCTTTTGCCACAGAGAGTGCCAAGCAAATTTCAGATGAGCATTTGACAAGGGGACCCGATCTTTTATTCCTGACACATGGAAAACCTTCCCTTCATTTCAGCAAAAATCGAGGGAAAGGCCTCAAAACGTGCAGCCGGTAAGCTGGGAAATCTGAGTTAAATCTGATATTAATGCTCTTGGTGATTATTATCATCTTGATGATTTATCTGGCTCCCTCCCTCCCACTTCCACCGCCCAAATCCTAATGGAAGTGGGAGTTGAAGATGATTTTTTAATGTCTCGTTGGATTTTTAGACTGTTAATGTACCGCATCCTTCTCATTATTAGTTTATTGATTGTTCATTGACCAGCCCCCTTCAAATCGTATTAACCACCCTCTGCCAGTTTAGATTAGGGGAGTTTAAAAAGCACCTTTCATTATTTCAGTGCCACCACCACTACGGTGGAGTTCAGGCTTGGTAGCTTAATGCTCGCTCTAATGGGGCAGCTAAGAGACGAGGGGCCACGGTCCCTGCCTATTGCATTAATAGCTCAAAGGGGGCTAATACAGAAAATTAGCCTTAAACGAGCTCTGGAGATCTCCAAATGAAAGAGCCATTTATCACGCTGGCTACCTTCACTCCACTCGTTTGCTCTCTCTACTGGGAACAACTCATTTCCTCTTAACTAAATTACTTCAGAAATGTCAAGTAAGCTCAGATAGCAAACATAACAAGAGCCCGGGTATATGTAATCTGTTGTGCGGGATCGATACGTGAGATAAATCAATAGCTGTGTATGAATCCCTATATAATTGTCTTAATATTTTGGCAAACCTTTTGCATAGAGAGATAATTCCCTCTGCAGGCCTCAAAGGCCATAAAGGAGCAGACACAGCCTGGGTGATATAATTAAGTTTAGCCTTCAAGTCCCCATCATACTTTTCCCACTACTTTGCAATTAAAGAATTGAGGCACTGAACCAGGACTGTATGAAGCAGACCCCCTGCGACCCTGGCCTACCAAATATGTAGCCCAGGAGTGCTCCACTGCCCAAAAAATCAGTCAGTATCTCTGTGTCTGTCTATCTATCTGTGTCATCTGCCTGCAAGAACAACTCACAGAGTTTAAATAACTTGTTCTTGTTTCAAAGTACATCCTCACAGCTACAAACTGCAGGGAACAAAGCGAAATTGATACTGAGCGCTCCCTGCATTGCTCCTTCCCTTGTCCTGATTAAATATTGACTGCCACAAATGTGACCTGCTATTTATTACCCATTTATTTTCCTCTGCACCCAGGAAATTCACTGTGGAAAAAAAAAAAAACAAAAACAAAAAACCCCAACAAACCAACAATATTCCTTTATGCTGGAAAGCTTCTTGGAGCTCAGCATTACTTCTAAGGAACAAAATGCTGCTACAGTGACTTTTAAACAGTTGCAAATGCATCTCAGGCTCTTTTTTAGTAACCTTATTTCCAAAGAGCATGTGTCTCCTGTTCATCATGTGTAAACTCAGAGTATCTCTTCTTCTGGCTGCAAATAGGCACAAGTAATCCCACCTAGATGGGAGTGGGTCTCTTTAGGCAGCAGCTGCTCCATCTGGGGCCCCTTCAATGCCCACACACACAAAGCACACCTAAATATATGCCTAATACATATAAAAACCTATAGCCAATATGTAATAACTACTGACATTCATATTCTAGTGCTACTCCCTGTCTAACTGCACCTCCCAGCACGCACATGGAATGTCTCTGCTGTCCTCGTCAGCTGAAAGATGGAGACACAAGCCTGCGTGTATGTGAAAAAAAAAAAAAAAAGAATAAGAATATTTTGGATTGTGTATTCTGTGAAAGACCAGCACGAACAACCTTAGAAATGAGCCTCTCTACCACAAATCAAGTACCAATTAGTCAAATGCACCCAAGAGGGAGTGTATGAGGTGTCAAGTGGGGGTGGGGAAGGGGGAGGAGGGTGAGAAAAAAAAAAGTTAGAAATCCAACGAGAAACCATCAGGTTACAGACCCTGAGTAGAAACCCCATTGAACACCCAAACTAAACCAAAACAGCAGAAACAAACAACCTTTTTTTTTTCTTTTTAAAGTTAAGTAACTTTCTCTTTCTTTAAAAAAAAACCAAAACCCTTCGACATTTCAACCGATAGTCATAAATGGTGCTGTCAAATGGTCTTCAAGTTCTCATTTGTCCTCGCTCAAATAACCAGACCTTGATCGTGTGTGTGAAATAGAGACCGTATATGGAGATTTAAATTTTAAAAACCCCAAACAACCAATAACAAAACAAACAATAAATAGGCGGAAGGACCTCATGCTGCCTTCAACACATTTTAGGCAAACACCCTCCCCGTTATTTTGCTTTACATCCTAGAAGATCGTCGCTGTTAATCTATTTATGCACATTTGACAAAAAACAAGGTCCTGGAGTTAAGTGCCATTGGTAGTAAGCATACAGGACAGCGTTTTAAAGGCTCATCTCTGGTACTTAAAATTGAATCTAGAAATAGAAACTCCTTAGATAATTAAAGATAGCTTTCCCTCCATTTGCAGCGTGTGATCTGTTTAATGTCTATCAGCATAACACAACACTAATCGCCAAGCATCTTCGAGTGACTGTCAGAGAAATGTAAAAAAATTAAGCAGCTGCAATACGCCCAAAATGAGTTATTGTAATTACATTTAATTAGTTTAATTAGTTAATTATTTTGCTTACAGCTGTACAAGAGACTGCAAACATTTGTTAATATCACATTCGCTTTAACAGTATGGGGTGATTCTGCAGTTACACTAAATCATGGGCGCATATGTAGAAAGATGTAAAAAATGGGCTTGGGGAAGGGGGGAATCTTGGGGGAANGAGAGCATTTGTGTAATTAAACCCTTTGAAGGGCGGGGGAGGCGGGGATATAAACTTTTCCTTTCGCATGTCTTATCCCTTCACTCTATCTGCTGATCCAATCAGCTATTCATCTTGCTGCCATGGGTGCCTGCTTCCCGGAGAAATTCATTGCCCCAAAGTCAAAATATATCATGAAGATATCGCTACACAGTAAAAGTTTGTCTAGCTTGTTGGAATAATCCATACCTTTTTTAATGACAGACTGGTCCAATAAGTTCATACCGCTGTTATTGGCATCTTCAACTGACTGTGGATATAAAAACATCACTATTCAAATTGACTGGATATTAAAGAATCGCGTACATAAATCATGTCATTCCAAACTGGAGTCCCTGTTATTTCCATTTATATTAATTCACTCGGGGAGGAGGGGTTTTTTATTGTTGTTGCTGTTGTTGTTGTTATTATTATTGTTATTATTGTTATTATTATTTCCCCAAATCGACAAGGAAATAAAATTCTTACAAATTATATCGTCTTCTAATAGAACAAAAGGAGGTGTGGAGCATATGGGGTGCAATACTAGTTTTGTTATCTTATAAAACATAGATATCACATAGACTTCTTTGCATTCCATAAAGCTTTATATTTCTTCCTTTGAAAATGTGGCAATCTGGCAACATCTGCAAGATCTATTGCATGACATAAATGAACACGATTAAGGACAACTTAAATGCTCCCTCCCCTTTCCTCCCCCTCCTCCCTTTTTTTTTTTTTTTTTTTGTTTGTTTGTTTGTTTAACCCTGCTACATCTTAATAATTCAAGGGCCATTTACTTTTTATATATCATAGTTTACATTATGGACTTTTAATTAAAGCCTGAGCCTTTCGGAGTGCAGTGCAATGCCCACATCATACAGGGGATGAGCAGAAAGAGATTTACAGCTCGCGAGGTTGCTTCCATGTCCTGAATTAGTGGGGATGGGGAGGGAGGAGTGGGGATACACATTATCAAAAGTATGAACCATCAAATTGATTGCCTAGGAAAAAAAATATTCTCCCGATTTCAAAGCCTTGTTTTCCCCCTTTTCCCCCCTCTCTTTTCAGCCCGCTGAGGAGCACACCTGTTATTATGGCATTAACTTCTTTAGCAGGGAAGAGAACAAAGACGGGCACAGAGGACACAGCAAATGTTGGGTTTCATTTATCAAAACGAAACTGGGATATACAAAAAAAACCCCAAACAGACCAAAATTACTGCTGAATCTGTGTTCGGCACTGTAAAATCATCTCCGAAAGAGAAGAGGTGTCACGTGAACAATTTATTGCAGAATTCCGACAGGTTCCATGTTAGGGGAAATTCTGGGGAAAAGAGGGACCTGTGGGTTTCTTGCCTTTGTTATTTTATTTTCCCCATTACTATTACTAAAGGGTTTGGGTTTTTTCAGTGTTATTGCATATCTGCGAAGTTGTCACGTTTTTCCTTGACAAGCAAAACACCTTTACAGCAAAACAATGATTTACTTCACCATTATTTTAACTTTATCTTTGCTACGCCGAGAGGCTGAGCTTATCCGGCTCTGGCCCTTATCTCCGTCTCTGTGCTCAGCGGAGACATTCCAGATGGAATGAGATTTAGGAGAAAATTACATCTCCCCAAAATGTGATGGAACAATATTTTCTATAAGATCTTTCCTTTCATTTTCCTTGAATCCACCCTCAAACAACCGCACGCACGCACCCACAGAGCGGTGCCTTATGTGCTGCGTTTGGGCATGGCTGTGCGTCTCTCCCATAATCAATAGGCTACATACCTAAAGGGCACAAAATAAAATTACAGAGTCTTCCCTCCTTTCCCTGAGCAGCTCTCAACGAGGGATGATGAGCAAATCCTGCAGCCTGCTGGAGCGCAGCGTGGCGCACCTCCATGGCACAGAATCGGAGGTAAACGTGAAACATCACCTTCTCTTTTATTTTTTTTTTTCCATCTTTCCTCCTTTCCTCACCTTATCTCTGGAGTCGGTGGCTGCGCACACCCTTTATGCGTGTGCGTGCACTCCGCTCGCTCCATCAGCAACGTGGGTTAGTTGTTGTAGTTAATGAGAAGACTCCTGTCTGATTTTCTATCTAATTACGCCCTCCTGCTGGGTTTTTGTACAGGATATTCGCTCAGCATGCTGGCAGTTAATAGTCACAGAGAGGATCGTAAAGATTTAATTAGGACTGCATGCGGAAACGTGGAAAAACAACTCAGACTTTTAATTACTAGACTTCTTTAGTTAAAAGTGATACCAGGGGTTACTTTATAAGAGACTTGGGTGTTTTGGGGCAATTTAACTTTCCGTGTCTCTAGCTAGTACATAGTAGCAGTGTGAGTGAGGAGGAGGAGCGGAGGTGTGTGTGTAGGGAGGGGAAAGGTGATCAGTTTCCAGATATACTTAGAAAATCTGGAGAGGAAGACCCCCCTCCCTTCCCTCCTCCGATAATCTGATAGCATAAAGCTTCCTAAGCACTATCTATAACCACCTTATTCAACTCCTATGGATACATCTGAGTGAAAATCTTAAAAATTGAGCTCTTTGTTTTCCTTCAAATAGTCTAAAGAATCTGAATTTTCCCCTCCGTTTTTCCTTCATCTTTTCTTACTATAACCCTAATTTTGCCCAGCTGGTAGAAGAAAAAAAAAATATCTGGGGTTGCAATGGTGGATTTTTTTTCAGAGCCCCTATTAGATGATGCAAATTTTTTTTCAATAAGTTGGTCTTGGCTTCTCCGTTCCTTGTCTGAAGGTTGTAAATCGCAGATTGAAAATTCCTCTCTGGAGGGGCAGCAATAGCAATACAGTATGTCCTGTTTACAATAACAGAGCGCTATCGTGTTACAATCACTTAATTCTAGCCCTGGACAATGGCTCACACATGGACTGGATTTGGTGTTTATAAAATAACCACTGTTTCTTTCTGTCACGCACTCTCTGTCTCTTTCTCCTCAACCCAGCCCATTCTCATGGTACATATTTGATCAGACATGCACATGCTAAAGCAAAGAGAAACATCTTTATCCAACTATATATCTCGATATCCGTTCAACTTTTTGGACTGCTAAAGAAAAGGAAAAAAAGCCAGTATTTGAAACCCTTCCTGGAAACTATATCTAGAGGTAGTGGATAATGGGTATACATCGCCTGAATAAAAATCCCTGTAGCTAGAAAAGGTTCCTCGAATCTATAATAAATCCATATTAAATATCAAGATGGAAAACTGCCCAACTTCATCTGTCACTAGTGGGGGGACGAGAATAGAAAATGCTGAGCGGCAGCAGCGACTTTTGGGCTGCTCCCCCTCCTGCCTGTGTTAACTTGCAGTTGGACACCTCTTCCTTCACGTGTTTTCCTTGGGATACCCTCCTCTCCCTCTTCCCCTCCTCCCCCAGCCTGGGAACAAACTTTCAGAAATAAAGGACCTGTTTAATTTCCTGCTGTCTCAGCACCCCAAACCAAGAACCCCAGCCCTGTTGGGCTACAGCCTCGTCTGCCCCATCCTATCCCCATCCCATCGCACCTACCCCAGCCCGGCCAGCCCAGGCGAGCAGGTCGCGGGTGGCCGCGGGTGGCCCGCTGCTCTCGGAGCATCGCGGGGGGCACTTTCCGCGAGTGCAGTGCCCTTCCCGCAGAAGGGATGTTTTACTGGGAAACGGAGGGACGGCTGCTTTATTCGAGCTCCTTCTTTCCTATTATTTCCTCTCTTCCTTTCCTTCTTCATGTCTTTCTCCCCCTATCTTTCCCCTCCTTTCCCTTTCTTCTCTTATCTTTTCTTCTTTGCCTGTCTCCTTTCGTCCTTTCTGCCTTTTATCTTTTTCTCCTCTCTTTCTTATCTCTTTCCTTTCCCTTCTCTCCCCTCTGCTTTACTCTCTTTCTCACAAAAGCACAACAATTACCGGTTTTTCTTTGGAGAAAGTGTAAATATCCAAGCACAAACAGTACTTAACGCCTATCGGCTGCAGAGAAAAAGGAGGAGAGCGATCCCCTTTCTGCATTCACAGAGGTAAAACTCGCCTTGACTTGCAAACCACTTTGTCCGAGCCAGGAATGCGAGACAGGATCTGCGCATCGCGCCCGTGGCGGTCAGGGGCTGCCCCCAGGTCTAAAAGCCACCTTGGAAACCCGCAGAAACCAGCGACCCGACGGTCACTGAGCTCGGAGGCAGGAGCAAATCCAAACAGCAAAGCCCTTCTATTTCTAAAACACTTCGCCCCAGCAAAGCTCGGGGATTTTCCCGTGCAGCCCTAAGACAAGCCTCAAGCCAAAGCAATGCATCCCCTCCACTTCCCTGCCGCTGATTCCTCTCACGTTCAGCAGCATCATTTTTCACGGCTATTTTTTATCTTCCTAGCTCCTCTCTTCTCTTTTCTTTTCCCTTTTTTGTAACTTTGAAGTCGTTATTTCATCCAGTGGTCCTTATCTTTATTTAGCCCAAGACTAAATACATGTACATATGATATATGACAAAGAAACTTTGGGGAAAAACAAAATAAAAACGCATGAAGGGGAACCCACAAAATTCCGATTAAGAAAGCCTAAGGCAGGACTTGGACCCTGGAGGGTCCAGCCCCCGGCTCGGGGTTCCACACGGACCGGCCATGACCTGCTCCAGCAAGGTGCCAACCACGCCAGCACCGAAGCTGTTAAGGGTCCTTCTGTTTTTAGGAAATAACACGTGACGATGAGTTTCGCGTGGGATGGAAGAAAGCTGGGAAATACTGTACTTTGAGTCCGGCGAAACTCCTTTGTTATCCAAAAGTGGGAATGAAACTATTTAAAAGCAGTGCTGCCCTACCAAGCACAGTTAACAAATAAGGGGGGTGGGGGGACGGACACGGGACTTGTTCCTGATCACCAGTTATTGCTTTTGGTTTGTTTATATTTTCCCTCCCTCCCGGATGAAAAATGTAGTAATTCGACAGTTTCATCAAAATCNAAAATAGAGGGAGAGGGAGGGGGAGTACCACAGTTACAAACCCAGTGTGGAAAAAGAATGGCAACCCACAGCAATATTGCTGGAAACCCCTCAGTGATCATTCCTAGCCCAGGGACGGGGGCTCCAGCTGCACTGCCCGGAGAAAGAAACGCGGTGCCTTACCTGGACCTCCTCCATCCCTGGGTGTCCGATGCCATGCAGAGAAAGGCTGTCCCCCATGCCGGAGTCAAGGCCATGGTGAGCTGAGTGCAGGAGGACATCTGGCCTCCTTACTGAGTGGTAGTCCCGCCTGGGGTCCAGTCCCGAGAGCTGGGGCAGGGCGGCCCGAGGCTGTGGCAGCAGTGACCCGGTTTCTGATCCCACCTCTTGCCTCTGCCTCTGTCCCCAGGGGTGCTGCTGGGGCTGATGCAAGGGGTTTAGGGAGTAGGGGTCATTGACATGGGAGTAAGGGTCCTGGCTTTGGTGGTAAGGAAGAGGCTGGTAGGGGGGTGGGAAATAAGGCGGCTGGAAATCCGAGGATGGGGTGTGAGAGAGCGGAGGAGCGCTGGAGTAGGGTCCCTGCGAGACGGATCCCAGCTGGGACAGCCTGGAACTGTGGCTGGGCACTCCATCATGCCGGTCCTACAAGCGGAATGACACACAAACAACAACAAAAAAGAGGATCTTTAAAAAGAAAAAAAGAAAAGAAAAAAAAAAAGTAAAAGGAATACACACCCACCCCGAAGTAAAATAAAATAAAATGTAAACAGTTGGAAAGTGGGATTCAGATGTGCCCCCTTCCCCCGCCAATTATTAGAAATGTTCCAGTGTTTAGTACCCACATCGTGTCTATTCCCAGGAACTGTCAAGAAGGGGGAAGGGGGCGGGGGGTGTGAGGGAGAATTGCTAAATATCATAATTAAAAACGTAGGACTGGTGCTCCGAATACATGTGCCATCTGCAATTTCAGACCAGTAATATAATTCCCCATCCACAGCCCCCTCAAATCAAACCAAAAGTAAAAAAATAGTAAATTAAGAGCACCAAACCACCCTTCTATGCAGACAACCCACTCCTTCTCCAGCCTAAAGTTTCCCAACATCTGTTTATTCCCTCTGATGAAGTCCTGTAACTTAAAATCACCAACCCATTTTCACGTGGAAAAGCCCCAGAAGAAAGTTGAACTTCTCGGAAGACTCCGAGGTGAGAAGTTGCACGAAAAAGGACATAGGAAAAAGAAGGAAAAAAAAAAAAAAAAGAAAGCCAAAATAAAATTTACAAGGAATCCTTGCTTAAAAGGAGTCTACCCCTTAAAAATAATTTTTAAAAATTCAAATAAAATAAAAATTAAACATCAGTATTGAACAAATCCAGGCGCTATGATTTCTGCAGCAACTTCCAGTGTCTTTTGTTTCCTTTTTCAATATTATATTCC
>VXAC01008666.1:0-37579 GCA_013399225.1 Rhipidura dahli
TTTTTTTCCCCCTAAACTATAAAACTGCAATTATAATAACACATTGCTGCTTTGTATTTTCAGTGGTGGCCTGAAGGACAACGATGTGATTATAAGCATCAATGGACAGTCGATAAGCTCAGCCAGTGATGTCAGTGACATTATTAAAAAGGACAGTACATTGCACATGGTTGTGCGCAGGGGCAACGAGGATGTTATGTTAACAATAGTTCCTGAAGAAATCGATCCCTAACCAGAAACATGAGCTGGATTTCATGTTTTCTTTTAACAGCAATGGACTGCTTATATTCTCTCTGTGCTGGTACAGGAAACGTTAGACTTCTGACCAACATTCTGCTTGTTCAGTGGATTAGTATTGGCCAACAGAGTAACTTCTACTAGGTTTAAGGTGCAAAATCAGTGTAATTTCACATACTCCAGATGATAATTTTTTTTCCTTCTGTATTATGTATGCAATGTATTCTTTACTGGCTTTTACGTCCCCCGCTTAACAAATCGACGTTTGCTTCCCCGTGTTGAGTAGATTTCCCGTTATTTCTGCTAAGACTTCAACAAAACAAAACCCACGCACACAGTGTGTGTTGTGGCATTCAGGTATTTATAGGGTAGCTGTGTTTTAACTGGAAATGCCATTGTAAAGGAGCAGTTGGATTAAAAGGAAACACGATTTGGAAACAAAGTTTGGTTTATAAACACAGAGGAATCCCAACCCAAATAACCTTCCGAGGATCCCGTGCAGGACTTTAATACTATGATATTTTCCTAGTGTTATTAAAAGAATTCAACAGTACTTCTTGTGAGTGACTCATTTTACTTCCCCTTGTGCAGTGGTTTTCTCTGAGTGGCACGTCTGCCTGGGAGGATGTCCTCGTGGTCCCCTTTTAATCATCATGAATCGCATGACTTATTTTTCAGTATGTGCCTTGTATTTGTGCTTTTGTGCATCTGTTCTCCTCAGCAAGGCTGGGTTGAATTTGTCATGTTGCTTATGTCATCCAGATGTTAGTGCATTTTCCTTGTTGTTTTAATTACAACTTCACCAGTGCCTGGAATCTCTTTGCCCACTATAGAAGTTGCCACATGGTGGATCACAGCTCCCACACCATTCTCATTCCAATATTAGGATGTCTGTGACCATTCAGATCTGGCCTTAAGCCCTTTGAAACAGGCCTGATTTATTCAATTTGGGAGGGCTGGTGTGTGTACGGTACTGGTTTTGGCTCTGGGATATCAGGCATTCCTCTAACAGGCATTAATCCTGATCTATGTCTTTATGGACACCCTTGAAGCTTGGGGGTGGTGAGTGGGTTTGTCTTGCTGCGAAGGAGAACAATCAACCACACTTAATTACAAGGTAATTACTCACTGGGTAAACAATAGGCTCAGCAGCCTTTTCTTTCCTCTGTTGAAACATGTATCTCAGAGAATAAATCCAAGGGCTGTAGACAAGTTTTGGTGACTGTCACTCCTAAACATGTTCTTTTAGCAGAAGAATGTTTTAGTAAACCTCTCCAGCTGGGTAGCTGGCAGTTTATGATTTTTAAAGGAAGGGCTATATTCCACCCAATTACAGCAACAAATCCTCTATAGAGTTGGATTTCTGACAGTGCTCCTTCTCCTCCCAGCTGTGTTTCAGTTCTGTTTCAGCCAGTTTATCCTGATTTGAGGAGCCTCTGTATCCCCAGCTGCCAGTGCCTGCCCTTACTCACCTGGATCATTATAAATTTAGAGTGTATAACATTAATTAGTTGCAGTGTACCTTTCAGTCCAGTATTGACTCTCGACAGGATGGAACACCTCATTACCAACTTGTGCCATGGCTGTGGTAAGTCACACGTGTGAAAATCTGCCAAAACACTTCAGTGCCAAACCCTGATAATCTACAATCCTCTCTGGCCCCGAAGATGCAAAGAATGATCTTTCCAGAAGTATTTTGTAGCATCTTTGCACTGCAAGTTCATCTTGCTGATGTTGATTAATGTTCCAGCTTCCTGTTGAAATGGTGTTCTGTTTCACAGTCCATTTGTGCCCTGGGGAGCACAGAGTGGTGACACACAGGTCTCAGCAAAAATGAGCTTAAAAATCACCTGCCTTCTCTAGTACTCAAGCTAACCCAACTAGGAAAAACTAAACTAAAACCCCAAAGCCAGGAAATTGTGTTTAAACCAGAAGTTATTTTCAATCTGCCTTTTTATTTCAAAACAAGTGCTTGCACAATTTGCAGAGCTGATTGATTCTATTTGTTCCTATTACTTGTTGTGGTTCCTTAATAAGCGAAGTCATTAATTTTCTTTGTGTGGGCATTAGGAAAGAGGCAAATGAAATTCTGCAAATGGTTTTCCTGGGTCCCTGGGATTAGTGAAATATTCATCCAGAATTCTAGCCCTGAGCTCCATCTAGTGGGATGTGAGATGGTCTCATATTGCAGCCGTTCACTTTGAGAGATTTTCTGATTTACCTTTTCTTAAAACAAAATTAATTTCTGTGCAGTGGATACTGGTAACCACATGAATATTATGTGCAAAATGTTTAGCATTTACTTTTCTGCTGTCCAACCATGCAGCCACTCAAATGGTTTCTTGCAATCAAAGTATTCTCTAAATGATTTTTAAGTTTTTGAAGCAAGATTACTGATAAGCAGAGACATGAAGGCAAAGTTTTTCTTTAATACAATTAATTACTGTGTATTTCTGATGTATTATTGGGTTATAGATCTGGAATGATTTTCATTCTTTGTTGCTTCAGCACACAGTTCTTTCCAAAGTGCAGTTGAAATTACTTTGTACTGAGTAGCTTTGGCACAGTTTGTATAAATATCAGTTTCCTGGAAATTTTAACAAGTGTTGGATGCTATATCAGGGAAACTGGACATTCTGGCTTGATTTTCAGTATTTCAGAATGTCTGAAATGGAAACTGGAGCTGCTGTGTGTGATGCTGAGTAGATGGCTACGTGCGGCTACTCTCGGAGGTAGTTTGGAAATGCAAGTTCACTTATTCCATAAAGGAAAGGTCTTGAGCTATAAAAGAAGTGATCATGACTAACAATTGTCTGGTTTCTGTGGCTTAGATGCCAAGAAGTAAAATCCTGTGATTTCATTGCCAGAGGACTTTTTGTTTTTTCTTTTCCCCCTCCTTACCTAGAACTATTTTGTATTCATGTTGAGGATGTTTTTAAAACTATATCTTTCCAAATTATGGAGAGAGAAACATTCAGTAAGGCAAGATCAGATTATAGACAGGTTCTTATCATGTATCAGAAAAGTACTGCAGCATTAACTGTTCTGGTGACATAGAATACTGGCTAAAGCTGCAAACATTCAGCAGAAATAGAGGTGATGAAGGTAGAAGTCACCAATCCAGAGCAGTGAATGCAGAGTGCACTGAGTATTCAGTTGTATGTGATGGCAGGTCACTGCGAGAGTCCTTTTCAGGTCCCCTCAGCCCCAAAACCCCACCTCTTGTGCAAAATGCTGGCAGGGAAGTCAGAGCTGGACACTCTGGCCCCAGGATTTCAGCCAGTTCAGCCTCTTTGTACCATTCCTCTGTAAATATGCAATAACTTGATTAGTTAAGGATTGTTTATTGCAAAAAATCACTGCTAAAACCAGTGCATATGTAAATTGACAAAACCAGTGCATATGTAAATTGACTAATTGAGCAGAGAAAGTGGGGAGAGAAACTACAGAGCAGCTCATCAGTTTAATCTGTCTGCATCTGGTGGGAAGTTTTCCTCCAATTTTCAGGGTTTTGTTTAGTAGTCATGGTAGTGCAGCATCTGTCCTCATAAACTTTCTGAGGAAGTGGGTAGTAATTAGCAACTGATTAGAAGGAAAATGAGTCAGAGCTCAAGCATATGAGTCAAATTTACTTAATGCAGTAAAGAATTCACTTTAGGAGCTTGAAAATACTGCATAACATGCTGGAGAAGAAAATTAAATCTTGTTTCTGTTCATTCCTTTTCTGTTCAGTGTTTATGCAGAGACCAAAGTGATTTTCAGAAAGTTTGCCATGTGGATGTTTGAGGGAGATGGACTGTGGTAACAGCAGCGTGGTGTAATCCTCCTTTCCCTCTGGAATGGAGCAGATCAGCACCCCACAGAGGAAAATGCATTTGTGAGGTGTTACTGACTGAGAAATCTGTGATGAGTTAGGCTGTGTCCATGCAGTGTCCGTGGGATTTGCTGTATCTGCCTGGACAGCCCCTTCCCCAAAGTTCCTGAAAGCTGAGAGAGAAGCAGCAGCCCTTGGACCTCACGTTAGAGCTGCAGTTCTCCAGGAAAAATGTGTATTTTTCATAGAATCAGGGAGTGACTTGAGTTGGAAAGGTCCTTAAAGACCATCCAGTCCCAAAGGCAGGGACCCCTTCCACTATCCCAGGTTGCTCCAAGCCCCATCCAACCTGGCCTTGGGCACCTCCAGGGATGGCAGAGCCACAACTTCCGTGGACAACCTGTTTATAAGGACCTGTGGACAGGTTAAGTCCACGAGAGGGCGAATTGAAGCTAAAAACTCAGCCCCATCCTCTGTGGAAGCTGTGTCTGGATATGTCACTGTGGTTTGGAGCACTTTTTGCTGGTGTTTTGTATGGCCCTGCAGGAGGAGGGGGATGCAGGGAGAAAAGCAGATGTCCATGGAAGTCTGAACTTAGAGTCTGTTCAGAAAGAAGTGCTGAAAGTTGTTCTCATAAAAGTTCATTCCAATCTTCCAAGAAACTGGGTAGTTCTGGCAAGGAAAAAGTGGATTTTGTCTGCATCTCATCTCGGGTAAGTTCCTGTGTCTGGCAAGGAAAGAGAGTCAACTGTGATTTGGAAAACTTTTCATGCTGTGATGGTTTTAAAATGCTTTGCTCTTGTAAGAAAAAGAAATCAACCCACCAAACCTGCAAATCAACCACAAACAGGCAAACACAACAGAAAAGGAGCTCTAGCTACCCCTCTCTGGTGCAAAACAAACCTGTAATAAAACCCAGCTGTAATTAACAGAGGAATAAATGTACATTTCCTCACATCTCAATCAACTTTGGACTTGGAGGCTGGGATCCTGAAAGGAAACCTTTTTGAAGAGGAGCTGGCAGAAGAACTGTTGCATTTCAGCAGTGCAGTTAGTGGGAGATGAATATTTCACTGATGTAACAGAGGAGGGTTTACAGCCATGCAAATGTCACATTTGCCTGAACAGAACTGTGTGAAGGACAGTGATAGGCTGAAGCTATGACATGCATTCACTTTGCAGTGCAGTATTTTCGCTGTTATTTGCCCCCAGCTCAAGGGGTTTTATGTTTGTTTGCTGAATGAAAAAGCACTTCCAAAGATAAGGCAGGGCTGTGCAAAAGGAAAAGCTCTGCTGGGATCGGTTCCAGACTGTGCAGTGAGTTTGTGTGAGCACTGAGGGACACTGCAGACCCTGCCACCCTCAGCTTGCTTTAGTGCCTGAAGAACACACTAATATTTCTTTTTTCTTTTCAATTAAAAGCCAAAGTTCTCTGCTCAACACTGTCTCTGCCCAGGAGAAAAAGCGACAGCAAGAGCAGATCCCAACCCACAGATGTTCACAGTGTCACTTGCTTGGTTACCCAAATACACTGCAGCTCCACTCTTGGCACAACGCCTCTGGAGACAGAGGACAATTGTCCTCAGTGATTGTTTTATTCTCTTTCTATCTCAGGTCACATTTTCTACCCTTATCCTCATTACTGGGCTCTTTTCAGTTGGTCCAGATCCTTTTTGAGGTGCCCAGCCTGGCCACAGAGCATCCCTTGCAGCCACATGGAGAGAGTAAAGCTGCACCCTCTAGAGACCCAGAAGAGACAGCTGTTCATTTATCTGTAGCTAGCATGGAGTGATGTTATATAGGATTATATTCATTTTTTAGCTCTGCCTTCAGTCTGGGATGGTTTGAAATTGCAGCCTGAAGATTGAATAAGATATGTGCTTTCTCATCTATCACAGAAGTGCTTCAGACTTGCTTAAACAGAAGTGGTAGAAGTTTTATTGCTAAAATTGAAAGGGTGGTTTGTTTCATCTGACTCAATCCAGATGTCATCATATCCAGGTGCTACCTTTACAGAAATTTAATACAACTTTAATATGGCAATAACATGCTATTAGCCACTTATTTTATGTCATTGCAAATCCTGCTATTTAGAATCAACCATTAATCATTGCATTCAAATATGATAATTGCCTGTGCAAACCCCTTGATCCAAAATGACATGCACAAATTAAATTACATTAACCATGCTGTTATTACTAAAACCTGAAACTTGCACTCATTACAGGAGAAAAATTATAACAAACTACCAAACATTTGCAATTGACAAAATTATTAATATTTTGAACCAAAATACAGTCTTTAAGAAGAGGTGAGCTTCTGGATTTCAGGATGCTCACATTAATACCTGACCTATGGCAATTCATTTCCTTAAGTTCTCTTTGCCTGCATTTCTCCCGGGCAGCAAGGACTCAGAAGGGTTAACACAGGATTTCTAAGGTGAGCCCATGTCCAAGATAAATGTATTTAGGTTCTTCTAAGGAAGTGGGCACTGCTCAGAAAGCCAACAAGATGGACAGGAGTCAGACAGCCTTGTAGTTATAAAAACACATCATATTATGATAGGAGTTTTTCCCTTTTCTGTTGTTTGAGCCATTCTGTGGGAGATCTTGGATAGGAACATGGAGAAGGTGCCCTGTTGTTTTGGGTCTCATTGAAAGTGAAATAGTCCAGCAGGGTGCTGGACAGATGGCTGGCGCACTGAGGAAGGTGGCAGGGCTGGGTGTGGGTAAGAAACAGGATTTTCTGAGAGGATTTTGCCTCTGAGTTTTGCCTGGCACTTTGTTGTTGTAATGAGCTGCCTGTATTTTTATTTTATAAAGTGGGGGTTGCAATTCTTGCAGTCTTGCAGTCTGTTTGGGATCTGCTTTAGGGCATTTTGTGTTTCTGTATCAGATCCTTGACAAACCTTGGCCACAGCAGGGAAATTGTGCTTCCAGGAGAGTCTGCTTCAGCAAAGAAATAGAATTGTTTTATTTAAAACAATGGCCACAGAAAATTATTTCCAGACACTGGGCTGTGGCTCTGAAGAACAAGGAATGGGAAATGGCACAGAAACCTAAGGCAGAGAAAAGAACCTTGATCTGATCCCAGACCTCCTGTGGAAGGCCAGGGCAGGAGTGGGGAGCTGGGGCTGTTTCCACTGGGAGCATCAGTAGCAGGCTGGAGCTGTGGCTCGTGGCTGGTGCTTCAGAGCAGGGACCTGCACTCAGCTGTGGCTCTGATGAGCACTTGGGTCTCTCAGAGAGGGAGATTCCCAGGGTCTAGCATTCAATGTCTGAATTTCTGGCATTATTTATTTATTTATTTATTTTGTCAGGGTGGCAGAAGTGTTTGATTACAGGTCATACTGGGAAAAGGAGGCAGAACTGCAAAGTTTATAACCAGCAGTGACCAACTGAGCTGAATTATTGAAACCATTGTCCTAAATTCAAAACCAGGTGGGGTGGATTGTGTAGGAAGTTGGCCAATCTGTACAGGCAAAAATGTGTGTTAATAATACATAGCACTGTGTCTTTATGCAGTGGGAGAGAAGCTACATAGGAAGATTGTCAATATTTGTTTGATAGTAGTGTTAAACTTTATTTAATGACAACATGTTTCAGCATTTTGGGGGGTGAAAGAACTCATGACATGTGAACATTAACACCAACTTTGGTCTGGAGGTCTTAGTTACAAGAAAACACAAATATTCGAGCTGTGATGCCTGCCAAGTGCTCCTGGTTGTCCTTACATTTATGGTAATGTTTTTACATTTCAATGGAATTTCATGGGATTGTGGTTTAATGGATCATTTCTCTAACTATTTTCCTTACTGGGTTCAGCAAACAATAAAATCTTGAAGATCCACCCTCCTCCAACAAATCACAGCAGTGCATTTCTCAGCCTCTGTTTGTTGGGTAATAGATCAAATTTGTTCAACAAACTCAAGGCAAGATCCAAGGGGGATCTGGGATGGATGGAAGCTGAACTGCCCTTCCCTGTCTCTTGCTGGCAGCAGTTGCCACAAACCTTGGAGGTAATTAAATTTGGTTATTGGGACTCAGACATTTAGCAGCTGCCTAGAAGGTCTGAAATGGTGGGAAGTATCAGCCAGAGAATGCCAGATGAGGGTATTTGAGGTAGGAAAGCAGAACCTGTTTTCTCTCTGTGCCATCTTGAAATGGCTTAAGAGTTATTCTGTTCAGGTGAGAAGGGGCCAAATCCATCAGTCCCATCCCAGAAAAACAACCTAAACACTTGATTACCAGTTGGCCAGAGTGGGAGAGGTCTCTGTGCTTCTACCTGCGAGGTGCCAGGCACTGAGCATTGCAGGGGAAGGAGCAGCTTTCTGCACTTTTAAAGGTTGTTTCCAAGTGTGGAAGCCTCTGTCCTGCTCTGGGTTTCATTATTGTCTCTGTTGCAGTAGCTCTTTATGGAACTCTTAGGTATTAAGACATCATAATGACAAGGATATTCTCAGAAGTTATATTTTTCATTTATTTTTCCATTGCCATTGACCCTTCATTTATCTTTACCAGATGCAGGCCTAAGTGTGTTGATTTAAGGAGTGGCAACTATATGTTCCTATAAAAGAATACCTTGTGCTCTGACACAGTGTGTAAAATATTGGGGTATTTGCCACCAGAAAGCAGACAGGGATCAAAGAGTTCCTGTCCTGCACGGTGTCCCCCTGGCTGTATGGTAAAGGATTTCTGTTATCTCCCACATACATTTGGTAAACAAATCCTGTTGCACTCAGAGAGGTTGGTGTTCTTTAGCTGGGATGGGTTTTGAGTAAGTGGAGGTCTGGGAGAGGGAGGAGTGCTGGAAGCAGATGAGGTGCAACCAACAGGAACACAAAAGGAGACAAGGCACAAGTTTCCTTTCTTCTGCCTAGCACTTTTCCCACTTAATCCCAAGTCCCCCCACTCCCTTAACAGCTCAACCTCTCTCCCAAGCATGGGAGAACAATTCAGTAATAGCAGGCCTGCTTGCTTAATAAATTTTTCAGCTGCAATCTTTCACTGCCTCAAAGGGACGGTGTCTCAGGCTCTCAGATTCTTCAAGCTTTAAAGAAAAGACTGGGTCGATTCCCAAGAACTTTATTTGAAACATCTTGTTATGACAGGTCCAGAACAGAAATTTTTTACACTTTAGCATTTTGGTCAAATGGAAGTTTTTGCTGAATTCAGCCTGAATTTGTGTCGAGCATTTTTCCTCTCCATTTTTCAACTCTGGCTGGAGTATGGTTACTTCTCAGAAATGTCATAAATCCTAAGTATCATAAGAACAATAAAATTATTTCCTTATGCAGCTCTTGGCTCTCACAGAGATCTGTCCCCACCTGCCTACCTGGATGCTCTCACCCATAACGCAGCAGGCATTCGCTGCCCTCCTGTGAGCTGCTGCTGTGGATCTGAGTGCCATTCCTCTTGGGAATGAGTGAGACAGCAATGGAGCAGAGAGGAGTGGGAAAGCATCAGCAAGTCAAGAGAGAGAGGGTAGAAGAGGAATGAAGAGAGGAGAGCCCCACAGCCACGCAGAGGGGACTCGGTGCCTCTGTGTTTGTCTGCAGCTGTGATTTCTCTGTTGGTACCTTGCAATGAAGGTCTTTAGTTGGTTCTGTTCAAGCTGTGCACGGGCTCTCAGACATCCATGGTGAGCACAGCCACAGCTGTATAAGGAGGAGAACAGCAGGGGAACCAAAGGAAAGCTTGCAGAGGTGCAGAGGGGATCTCTAGAGGGTCAGTGGAAGGGTTGGATGGCTGAGCAAAGCAGCCAGAGAGGACAGGGGCAGAGCAGTGCCAGCAAGCCTTCTACAGGAAAAGTCAATCTGACCCTGTTTTCTCTCCTTGCCTGATGCAGCACTGTGCTTAAGGAACATATTCATAACTTAATGGCCACTGAGGAACAGAACCAAGTGCAGCAAAGGGATGGCAGGAGGCTTCTGTCAGGGGGGAGCTGGTATTCCCACAGCCAGGCAGCAAAGCAGTCTCCAGTGTCAGATTAAATCATTTAATCTTCCCCATCTCAAGCAAACACAGCTTAATCGTAAATCTTGATTTCCTGATGCCATCAAACCATTCCTGCCTTACAATTTCCTTGGGTATCACCTGTGCAAACAAAACTTTGGACAGAAGTGAACAGATGGGGAGAGGGGACGGGGAGAAGGGAAGCTGTGTGCCATGGAGGTATTTCAGCTTGGGGTGAGAGACTGGTACCTGCTTTCTGGCCCTTGCCATGCCCTGTCTTAGGGAAGAAGCATCACTGATGCTAGAAGAGAAGTTATGGTATCAATTGAATTTGAAGGAGTAAGTGGGAGCTGAGTGCTTATAACAATACTAAAAAGTGTGAACAGCTTGCATCCCTTCTCCCATCCAAAGGACAAGCATTTCATTGCATAGTTGACTTCTAAAACAAGCATGGATCCAAACTGAAACTGATGTTTCCACACATTCTCATCAAGTTCCAGCTCTGGTGAAATGAGCCAAGAGTCAAGAAAATCCCCCACTCCATCCTACCTGGTAGGAAAAAAGATATTTTTGTGCAAAAAAACCAGGTCAGTATCAGAGCACTATTTTGCTGCTGGCTCTTTGAACTTTTTTTCTGCAATGTCAGGGTTGTGACCACTGCAAGTGAAGAAAATGCAATTAAATGGAGGGGGTGGTTCAAGGGGTTCCAACTGGTGTCTTGGCTCCAGCAGCTCTGGTGCTTTGATGTGTTCCAGCCAGCTCTGCAACAGTCCCAGCTCAGGGCATGGCTGACCTGTATTTAACTGTTAAACTGTGTTTAACAAAGTACAAAATGCCACTCAGGAAGTGAGGACTGGGGGGAGAAAACCCCTCCAACACCAAATTAGAGGAGATGGAGGAGGAAGGGGTGCTCCACATGCCAGACCTGAGATGTCCCCACAGCCCACAGAGGGCCCCTGTGCTGGAGCAAGAGCACATTTCCTGAAGGAGTTGTGGCCATGGGGAGCTGATGCTGGGTTTTCCTGGAGGATATCCCACTGGTTTGTGCCAAAGGACTGCAGCCCATGGGCAGGACCCAGAGCAGAGCATGAGAAAAGGGTGAGGAGGGCAGAGCAGCACTGACAAACTGCCATGGACTGACCACAGCCCCCCTGTGCCACTCAGGGCCGGGGAAGGCACAGGAGTGGAGTGAAGAAGTGAACTTGAGCCTGGGAAAAGAGGGAGTGGGGAAGATGTTGTTTAAGTCTTGTGTGTTTCTTGCTATCCAAATCTATTTTAATTGGCAATCAATTTATTTTTCTGTAAACTGAAGCTGTTTTCCATGTGACAATAAGTGATTTCCTTGTCCTTATCTCAACCATGAACTTCTTCACCTTTTTTTTCTCCTCCTGCTCTGTTGAGGAGGGGGAATGAGAGAGGGGCTGGGGGGTGTCTTCCAGCCAGCCCAATGCAATCCACCACACTCCCTTTTTATCTGGGGAACTGAGATGCTGGGCTCCATGCAGAGAATGCCAGTCCTGGACTGGGATGGCCATGCAGTGGTGATTGCCACTGGGATCTGTGTGGACCAGTCACCCTGAGCTCCAGGTTGTCTCTCATGTTCTCTTACTGAGTTCAAGTAGTATCAGTTGTCGCTGAGTTTTGAATGGGTTTTGTCTGGTTTTGTTTTTCTTTCATCTCTTTCATTTTCTTTCATGCAACAGCTGCCCCAATGTGTTTACCAAACCACATCCCTTACTTCCTCCAGTCCCTCCAAATGACCACTTCCTCCACCTGCCTTGCAAAACCCTGAGAATAAAAGTCTCCCCGTGTTTACAGAGCCAATGGATTGTTTGCATGTCTAACAAACTAATCCTTTCATTTCCCCCCCACCCCATTCTCATGATGGAGTTTGTGCTTCCTTTCTCCTTTTGATCTTCTTCTGGCTCTCCTTTGGTGTGTGAGGTTGAGTTTGGTCATTGGCTGTCCAGGACCATTGCATTGCATGGTTCATGAGGCACAGGAAACGTGCCTCCAAAACTAACAGCAGGAACAACCTGCATGACAAATTTTCATCTGCTAGAAGTTTTTGCATGTTCTCTCTAGAAAAGAAAATGCAGAATTCTGAGTTACACAAATAACTAAGACCTTGAGATGTTTTGAAGATTGATTGAACTTTGAAGATAAATCTGCTTTGAATTGAGGCTTGGATCAGGGGCCCTTCCAGCCTAAATATTTCTGTGATTCTGAAGTTTTGTGTACTGTTCAAACATTGCTAAATTTGCTGTGCAAATGTGGGTTCTTTGATGAGAACTCAGATCCACTGAAACTTCATCATGACCTGAGATAGTTTCTCTCTGTAAAAATCCATGGTAAGTTCCATTGGATGCCATTATTTATCTATTACTTGAAATATGTCGTAAATCCCTGGGGGACAACTGTGTCAAGAGAGCTGTAAAGTTTTTAGGAGCCTCAGAAACAGAGAATCTGGGATGAATTTTCCCTCATTTTCTGTACTTGCCCCTATCCCCAGGCTTAGAACCCTTGTTCTCTGGGAAGGTTTTGTGCAGTTTAACAATGATCAGTGTACAACCACTGAAGTTTGACTTGAGTTTGTGTCAAAAGCCAAAACATTACTTTTGATGAACTTGCAGAGCTTAAACATCCTGAGTCTTGCTGCTCAGGTGAGGATGGAGCACCCTGAGGGATGAACAGGGGGAGAACAGAAAAAGATGAATGTACTGATTTTTTCTGTGTGCTTTTGTGACATCCATTAGGACAGAATCCAAAGGGTTTCCATAAGCCCTTGGATTGTTTCTCACTGTAGTCCTACCCTTCCACATGTTCACTCACAAAAAGAAAGGCACATTTTGCACCAGCCTAAAAAGCAGCTTTGGCTCAGATACAGCTCAAGAAAGGCACAAATTACATAAGTGACAACATCAGAACTCCACAGCCAAAGAGGGATGGGATGGAAAAACAGCAGCTACTGCAACCACTTGTGATCTCTGCTTTCCCTGGATCAATGCCAGGTGTTGTCTTCTTTTATAACCAGGAAATAGTAAATGTTGGTTAACAAATCAAACATGTGGCCATGGAAATCAGGGAAGTGAGAGCAGTGGGGAATGTGGTATTGAGCTACAGCAACGAGAGATTGGGCTGCTGAGCTGCACCCTTTGGCATCTCTGCCTATAAATTCTGGTGCTCTCCTGCATCAGGAGCTCCAAGGAGATGGCTGCCACCAGGATCTTGCCTTGGATGGTGGTGATAAGTCTTCACATCCAGGTGGGTGCAGGTAAAGAGCCTCACTTCTGATCACCTTTGTAGCTGTATTTAACCTTGGGCTAATGTTGAGATTTAAGGGTAAAAGAGGATTTACCAGCATGGCTCAGCTCTTTTGAAAGCCATGAGCAGGTCAAAGCTATGAGCTGAGCAAATCAATGTTATCAAAACTGCTTAATGAATTTAATTTTTTCCCCATCATTTTTCATAAAAGAGCCTAGTAAAGGAAATTAAAATGAATATACTGCAAAGCCAACGATAACATTTTCCAATCCTTTATATTGGGGTAACGGATTTAAAGACTAATAACTATTTTCTAGACTAATTATATGTTTATTTTAAAGAGGGTGAGGTGTACTTGAACTGTGGGGTTTGTATTTGATTAGGTACATTATTATATCTAACACTTCGGTGTTTAACAACAGAGTGCCCTAGATAAAACAACTGTGGCACACATTCCTGTTCCTATTATAATTACAATTATTAGACTATAATAGAAATTGCTCTAATTTTTTATTATTCTAATTTCCCATGGGCTAATTGCCTAGTGTAATTTGATTTGGTTGCAGAGTCAATGATCTGCCCAGCCACTTTCATCCCTTTGGGGACCAATACAAATATTGGTGGGTCTGATGGGAGGGGGGGACACTTCGAACAGGGTGAAATAGGATTTTTGTGTTCAAAAAAACACCTTCCCCCTTTTCCAGGTGAGGCTTCCCTGACTGAGCAGGGTGTCAGCCTGGTGCTGGGAGAGACAAGACCTTTCTTTTTAAGCAGCTGCTGTTGCATCCCCTATGCAAGGATGGAAAAAGATCAAAGGTGTTGCCACAGCTGCTGTCTTTCCATCCCTTCCTCTTTCAGGTGCAAAGTTCTGGAGTGAACTTGACTTGAACTAATGAACCAAAAGCAAAACTCCCTTTCCATGCTCCCACATGCCCTCTCATACACAGCAGAAAGAAATAACATTCAGGGCTGTTTCCTGGCTCAGGTTTTTAATGCCCTCATCATTTGCTCCCTTCATAAATATTTGATAAATTAGCTGGGTGGTAACAAAAGGGTTAAACAGCAACTCAGCCTCCTCCAGCTGAACATCAATATCCCAGCTAATTTAGATTTAGAGCCTTGCATGTGTGAGGAGCAGCATGGTGGGATGTGTTGGAAAGTCCCCTAATACCTGAATAAAAATGACACACATCCCTATTAGGATCACTTCAAATGCATGGGCTGTGAGTTTGTTACAGGTCTTATATTAATGAGGGCATATTCCCACCTCTCAGGCTGTCTACAGAGCAGGATTTCTGTCCCCAGCAGTAGCTGGAGTTAATCCACCCCCTTGTAAATCAGCTGGCATCCCTTTGCCAGTGCCACCAGGGGATCCTGTGCATGCAAAATTCCCATCCTCATTACTTAATTCGTGTAATATTCCTTCAACTTTTGTTGTTGTTGTTTTTTTTTTTTTTTTCTCTTGTGTTGACACTAGCAGATTCTGCAACAAAAATGCCTCTAACTACAGATAACTTGAAAGTTATATAAAAATGTACACTGTTTATAGAGTTGGCCTTGCTAAATATTCTCTCCAGGCTGATGAAAACTCTTCTAATCCAGGGGTAACCAAGATACCAGTAGAGTTGGTGTCCTCCAGACTGGGCTCCCAGATGCCCAGATGGAATTCACATCCACTTAGAACACAGCATATAACTGAATATTTGTTATTCCTCTCACAGAAAGAATGGGACTCATCACTGCAATGAGGAGCTTAATTAAATCACTGCTTGGGTTAAAACCTTAGGATAACAAAGCCATGTTAAAAGTGGAGGCTATATAAATGCAGCACTTTCTGAGTATCTCTGAAAGCCCAGAGCAAAGTTACCCACAGTTTGGACAGACAAATTTTGGCTGAATACAGGTTTGCAGGCTGCTGTTCAGTGACCTACACAGGGACAGGGCAGGACTCTCATGAAATGCCATTATTAATTCCGGTTATAGGTTTGGTGCTGACACCTGATCACAAAAACACCGGGAAAGAGATGACCTTTCACAGAGCCCTGTCCTGCGGGACATCTTTGATCTCTTAGTGCCACCTGGAGGCTTTCCATCAGCCCTAGCAGGGAAAGCCCTTCTCTGACCCAGTTACTGACAGCAGCTGCAGTCAGCAGCGTGGTATTGACAGACTCAGTGGTGTTGGAAGTGGAGGGGAATGAGAAATAGCTTGGATGAGGTGGGAATGTGAGCAGAACCTGGGGCGGGCAGCTTTTGGAGAGCCCCTTTGTGCCTGCAGCTGTGCACAAGGAAAATAATGAGATGTGCAGCCTCCCTCATCCCTGGCCTTGCTCTGACCACCTCCCCAGATACTTTATTGTCATCTTCATTTCTGCTGAGGTTTTCATCCTTCTTGGTTTGGAGAAAGGGAGAAAGAGGCAGTTTTTCACAGCCTATTCTCATGTCAGCAGTAGGGCCATCAACTCCTGATCAGCTCAGGTAAAACCAACTGATTGAATCAAACAATTGTTCCAGTTGGAAAATACTTTTAAGACCATGGAGTTCAAACATTAACCCAGCAGCCCCACACATTTACATGTCTACATGTGCCACATTTACACACCTTTTAAATCCCCTGTTCTTTTCAGGAAGGAATTTCCCCTTATCTCCAGTCTGACTTGAGGCTATGTCCTATCACTTGTTACCTGGGAGAAGGGACTGACCCCCACCTGGCTACAGCCTCCTTTCAGAGGAGCTGTGGGGAGCTATAAGGTCCCCCCAGTATTTTCTCCAGGCCCCACCAGCTCCCTTAAGTGGATCCCACCCAGCCCCAAAGACTTGTGAATATCTAAGGGGTGTAGCAGGTCACTGACTGTTTCCCCTTGGATTATGGGGGTTTCATTCTGCTCCCCATCCTTGTCTTACAGCTCAGGGGGCTGGGTAACCTGAGAAAACAGGTCTCACTTCAAGGGAACTTGGCACTCTCTGGGCCAGCTGCAGTTTTTGATGGGTTCACAAAGAGTTTTGATGGTTAATGGAAGAAAAAAATTGCTGACTTTTACTAAAATAAAAATCTTCCTGGATCTGAAGCTACAATGCTAGAGACTGAAACAGGGTTTGAGGAAGTTTCATGTTAAATTTGCTTTGTTGACCTTCACATATGCTATAATATTTTTTTCTTCTCTAGGAACAACGGGTCTCCCTATAACTGATTATATAACTGATTACCCCATAGCTTGTAAGTAGAATCTATCAGATTATTACTTTATATAATAGTGATAGTTTTATGGTTTTGTCATAATATTTATTCTTGGGAGCAAATTAGTATATTTAAAAAGCTCATGTTTTCTTTAGGGTGGGGCCAGGGATGTACATGAGAAGTAAATTATCTGGAATTAGCAGTAATTTGGGGATGGTTCTGCCCCCCAGCAACCAGCCTCCTTGCTAGAAAGAAAATTATCATCTGTCATTTGCGCCCTTCACTGGGAGCTCGACTCGCTGGGGAAAGGGTAGAGGGCACTGACAGCTCCCAGAGAATTTGTCCTAATTCTCTTGTTCTCTGTGTGTTTTCTTTCCCTGTTTGTTCTCCTCCACAGACACAACTGCATATGATGGTGAGTCTCTCTGCCAGGGTTCTTGCCATGGCCTGGGCACTGGGATGGGATGTGCCTGCCCCTGCTGCCCCAACCTCTCCATCCCACGGCGTGGGAGCCTGGGAAGGGGCTGCCAGCCCTGGGCTGTGCTGCAGGTGGATGCAGCCATGCCCAGAGAGGATGTGGGATGTCACTTCCCAGACCCAGAGCACCGCTGGCCTGACCAAGGGGTTTGTGTCTCCCAAAGGGCTGAGGCTGAGCAATGGCCCCAACCGCTGTGCAGGCAGCGTGGAGATCTCCTACTATGGAGCCTGGCAGAAGGTGTGTGGGTACCTGTGGGACATGCAGGATGCTGAGGTGGTGTGCAGGCAGCTGGGCTGTGGCTCCCCCCGAGCAGCCATGCACCCTTTCCCCCCGAGCAGCCTGATCCCATACATCATCACCGAGGTGGGCTGTGCAGGCTACGAGGACTACTTGTGGCAGTGCCCCTACGACTTCCAGTACCGGGTCTGTCACCACGGGGACGCTTCTGTCATATGCTCAGGTGGGTGTCTTGTGTTTTGGTGGCATTTTCCTGAAGAAAACCCATCTGGGGTGGGTGTGGGGTGGGTTGTGCCCAGTCGTTGCTCCGTGCTTGGTGGGGCAGCAGCAGGTCGTGGGTCCATGTCCCTGGTGCAGGGGGTGGCGTTTCAGAGGGAGCATCAATCTCATGTTTGTCTGGGAAATGTGGGGTTTGGGCAGCTCTCCTGCACAGAGCAGGGCGTGAGGAGAGGGATGGTTTTTAGTCAGGCCGTCCTCCCTGTGGGTCCCTCCATAACTTTCCATGAAATTAAAGTACATGCTCCAAGGGGAGCCAGGCAGTCAGAGTGCCTCACACCCTCTGGTTTTCTCCTTCCAGATTCGGGAATAACAGTGCCTCCAACAGCAGGTAACCAGAGATTTCTGTTTATATACAGCTTTTCCATGGGGGTTTCTGCCTCTGGGGTGCTCTATGTAGGCTGCACTTACAAACCCTGGGTAATGTCCCTAACATTCAGGGAGATGTGGGTTTGCTTGGGATCCTTTGGGACTCAGCAGCCCACTCCTGTGGGAGAGGTTTGGCACTGGTCTTCATGGTGCTGCAGTGGGGATGCCCTTGAAGAAATGCTGGGGCAGTTGGCACTGCAGCCATCTCAGTCCCGACACATTACAGTGCTGACTGTGGGCTTTGGGTTTCATTTGGGTCCAGCAGGGTTCCCACTGGAGAGGGGGGACTCCCAGCAGGATGATCCTCTTAGGCAAAACACCACTTGCTCACCTGCTGCTCTCTCCCTGCAGCACCAGCTGTCTCCAGACTGATGTTCCCCACATCATGGACTGAAGGTATGTCCAGAGGGGCTGTGGGCTTGGAGTACCTTCTGCCCTCAGTTATGCATCACAGAATTACAGGATGATGAGGTTGGAAGGGATCTCTGGAGCCCATCTGGTCCTACCCCCTGGTTGAAAGCAGGATCAGCTAGAGCTGGCTTCCCAAGACCTTATCCAGAGGGCTCTTGGCTATTTGCCACCTCTCTGGGTAACCTGTGTCTGTGCTCAGTCACCCTCAGAGTGAAAAAGTGTCTCCTGATGTTCAGAGGGAACCTCCTGTGTTTCACTTTGTGCCCATGGTCTCTTGTCCCCTCACTGGGCACCACTGGAAAGAGCCTGGCTTTCGGAGAGGGTTGACTCCCAGAAGGTTGCTTCCCTTAGGAAAAATGCTGGCAGTCAACTCTGCTGATTTCACCCTGCAGCACCAGGTACCTCCAGCTCAACTTCCCCTCTGTCACTGACCACATTTATGTCCAGAGGAGTTAAGGAATTTGGTTCTCTCCTTCCTCAGGTGTCCCACTGGACAGCCAACCCCAGGGATTTGGGTTACTGTACAAGCTGAGCACGACCCGTGCCCTGGGCTGGGGGGATGCAGGGGTGATGTTTTGGGATGCCTTGGAGGGAGGGTCTCTGTGGGGCTGTGGCAGACGCTCCTTGGCGGGGCCGTGCCCTTCTCTGGCAGATCCTGGTGATGGGATAAGAGCTCTCTGCCCGTGCCTGGGCTCTGCTCTTTTCCTCAGGGTCCCCCTCCTGTGGGAGCGTTTTTTACGAATTGTCTGGCACCATCCAGAGCCCAGGATACCCCGGCTCCTACCCCGACAACGCCCGCTGCGTGTGGCGCATCCTCCTGTGGGACCCGCGCCGCAGAATCCAGCTCCAGTTCACCGATGTGGAGTGAGTCTGGCTGGGGGTCGGGGTGGCTTTGTCCCCACTGTGGGGCCTTGGCAGCCTCTGCCCAAGCACTGGGGCGAGGGGGGAATGGGGCAGGGCTGCCGGGCCCGTGGCTGTGCAGCCTGTGGTGCAGAGAGCTCCTCCTCTGCGTGCAGGCTGGAAGGCAGCAGCTGCTCCTACGATGCCATCGAGGTGTACGACGGGGGCTCCCCCCAGAGCTGGCCCCTGGGCAGCGTTTGCAGGAATGACCATCGTGCCTTCAACTCATCGGGGCCCCAGCTCACCGTCGTGTTCCGCAGCGATGGCAGCGTCGCCAGGAGAGGCTTCCACGCCTACTATTCATCATTCCTTGACTCCATGAGCACCATGGGTAACACCAGAACTGTCCTTTATTCTGTGCTCAGTCACAAAGAGCTTCTGGTGGCTCCCGACACCCTATGGGCATCCAGACCCTCTGACCCCACTGAGAGGCATCCTGGCTCAAGGGCATTTTTCAGGATAGGATGGCCATGAAGCTGCTGCTGGACACTGTTTCTTTGCCTGGTGGACAGGAATGGGGCTCTCCCCACCTCCTCCAGTGCTCCCACTGAGCTGTCATCAATTTTCCTGATTTTTGCATTATGCCTCTTTGGGTTTTTTTCTGGTTTTTAAGCTTTGAAAGAAAAATTCCTGGAAGAGACAAACCATGGAGCAGCACAGTGTAGACATCTTTGGTGCAGATTTTAATCAATTTTCCTAGCCCATGCTGTAGGCAGAGGAGCTGCTCAGCCCTGACACACTCATTGCTGCAGAGGCCAAAGGCTACTTCTTGTTTTCCCAAAATAAAGAGAGCTGACATGCTCAGCCACAGTGAACCCCTTTTGGCAGCTGAGGAACTGAGGAGGAGCAAGGCTGGCTGCTGCTCTCTGTCTGCAGTGCCAGGGTCCCTCTGGATGGCAGCAGGACCGTCCACTTGACCGTCCCCTCCTCCCAGTTTGGTGGCACCAGCTGGGGGTCCACCCTGTCCCACCCTGCTGACCATTAGCAAGGGTGATAAGGCCCTGCTGATGGGGGCTCTTGCACATGCAGAGCACAAGCTGCACCCTGGGCTGGTGGTGAAGGGGAAAGGCTTGGAGGTGCAGCCACACAGGGACCTGCTGTGTGTCCAGGCAGTGATTGTGGGTCTTGTGGGTGTTGTGCTTCAGTTACCCTTCAGGAGCCCTTCTGGGGAGGGGGGAATCCCAGGGAGCAGCTTCTTTTAGGCAAAATGCTGTGTGTTCACCTGCTGCTCTCTCCCTACAGCTCCCAACTGGATGACCACCTCATCATCAACCTCAGGTAGGTTTGGAGTAAGTTCTTCATGGTTATGAATTGGATATTTATCAGCATTCTTGTGTTGAAACAAAATTATTTGATTCTTTTTCCTCTTCCCTTTGGTCATTAGCAATTGTAATAGGGGGTTCCTCTTTCAAGGAACAGCTGACTTCCAGAATTTCAACCTCAAAAACTGTGCAGTTGTGGCAAATATTTGTGTCCTGCTAGTGCAGGCACTGCAGATCAGCATTATAAAATCTATTCAGTGTGGTTAGCATCTTCTAAGCTGCATCCATATGTATATGAACCTAATGGAGAGACCTCTGAAGCTGATAGAAGTCACTACATTTAGACATAAACGTCACACAGATGTACTCCAAGAGCAACCCTAAAGGTGCACATGTATCTTTTTCTTCTTCAATTTTTCTCTGCAGAAGATTATTCTTGTGGTGGCATGCTTTCCTCTCCATCTGGTACCATACAAAGTCCATTTTACCCCAGAAATTACCCAAACAATGCCAACTGTGTGTGGGAAATACAAGTAAAGAACAACTTCCGTGTCACGCTTGTATTTACAGATATGCAGTAAGTAAGAATTTATCACTTGGGAAGATGAATATGTGGGACTGACAACTTGGACTTATTAAGCAAAAGCCTATTTGATCTCAAGGGTCTTTTTCAAAGCTTTTAGTACATCTGGAGAGGAAAAATGTATTCATTTTTGCTTATTTAGTCAAAAACATGGCTGGCATCTACTGAGACAGAAATTGGAGGCTGTGGTTTCTGTTCCAAAGATTTGACAGTCATATCAACCAAACGAATTCTTCTGCTATGAAGAGTTAATGTGAGCAACAGACCGAACCAAACCAACAAGCAAACAAACGACAAAGAACAGAAAAATGAAGCATTTAACAAAATAATTATGTTTGCTTCCCAGGATGGGAGGTGGCAGATGCCTCTCTGACTACGTGGAAATCTATGATGGGCCCCTCCAGACGTCTCCTCTCCTTGGGAAGATTTGCTCTGGGTATTACCACACATACACCTCGTCCTCAAACCTGCTGACCGTCCGCTTTTACAGCAACTCTCGATACACCTACAGAGGGTTTCAGGCCAGCTATTATTCCACTCCAGCAGATGGCAACACCAGTAAGTTCATCTTTAAAAGCAGAAACATGACTTTCAGCTATTTTCCAACTCACTGTTGGTTAATCTTGTTAACGTTGTTTTAACTTCAATCTGTAGCGTTTTCATGGAGATTCGAGTCCATGGTTTGGATTCTGATCTCCTTCTGCCACATCAGCTGCTTCTGCAAAAGACATTGTTTGTTTAATCCATTACTTACAACCTCTTTGGGTCACTTCTCTGAGTTGTAACATATTTTCTTTGCCATCCACTAGCACTGCAGTGTTTGCCAGACTACATGCACGTAGTTGTAAGCAGATCCTTCCTTCAGTCCCACGGCTACTCTGCCTGGAATCTCACCCTGAACAACCCCTTTTGCACACCCAACATTACATCAGAGCATGTGACATTCCGCATTCCATACACTGGCTGTGGCACTGTCAGAGAGGTAGGACTGAATGTTTCAGCAAAACGGGCAAATTATGGGAGGATGCCAAAATTCAAACAGAAGAAGTTGCTTTGAAAACCAGCACAAATTGAAACCTACCTGGGATCTTCAGGGACTGGAAGTGTCCTGGTGATTATGGGCTGTCTCCCTCTCTCCTGAAGGATAAGGTTTATCAGCATTTGCATTTCCTGGCTCTGCTGCCAGAGCATTCTCTTACAGCCTGTTATCAATCTCTGAAGGAATAAGCAGTGGAAGGATACAAATACCTGTCATTTTCAAGGTCCAAGGCTGAGTGTGATGGTTTAAAAGGTCTCAAAACTTTCACTAAATATGACTAATAATGTTGTAGTCAGATTTCAGCTTCAATACTGTGCTGGACCTGAACCTTCACATACTTAATATTGTACAGGGTTTATTTAATTCAATTATGTCTGCATTTATTGTGAGTAGTTTTCTAGGCCAAAATTGTGGGCACTGAATATTACATGAAGATTACAGATTCTTATCCTGAGAATAGAAATTACTAGATTCAGACTTTTCCACGTCAGATATTCTGGGAAATAATGTTTTTACAGTGCACATTGCTGTAAGGATACAGCAAAGTTTAGACTGTGTAATAGGGTACCTGACTACATGAATTAACTTTGCATTTTATTTTATGTGCCAAACAGGGAAACAACAACACAATCAGCTATTCCAACGTTATTAGAGGGTCCTCTTCTAGTACATTAATCACAAGAAATAGTAATCTTCTCTTGCATGTCAACTGCAAGATGCTCCAGAACACGTGGGCACAAACGATGTATGTCGCAAACGAAGACTTGGAAGTCAATGAAACCCAGTATGGCAGATATGATGCAAACCTCACATTTTATGACTCTTCAGACTTCTCACAGCCGGTGTATGACTCACCCTACTATGTCAGCATCAACCAGGATTTGTTCCTGGAAGCTTCCCTGCGCAGCCCTGATCCAATGCTGGAGTTATTCCTGCACACTTGTGTGGCATCTCCCCATCACCACAATTCTGCAACCGGAGTCCACACCATCATCAAGGATGGGTGAGTTCTTATGCATTACAAGTACAGATACCACTGCCTTTGAACTCCTGCATCTCTTATTCTTATTTTTTTTTTTAAATTTAGTGGAATAGTGTGAGTATAGCACACATTAATGACAGCTTCTAATTGATTAATGGACAAGGGCATTCAGAGTTTACTGGGAAAAAAGGGATGGATTGACCCAAAATATAACACACACACACAAACACACACCACAGCTTAAAATAACAAGTAGATTAAATGGCTATGGCCAGTTCACCATAGATTATTATTATTGTTATTATTATTGTTATTATTATTGTTATTATTATTATTATTATGTGAACAGTGACATACCTCAGATAAGGTTGATTTACCTTCAGAAAATCATACAAACACCAGATATCAGACACACAGCAAGCTGAGGAAAGGTGACGTGGTTCAATTCTGCCAAAGAAAGGTATTTTGGTTTTCACACCTGCAGCTTTCCGAACCATTTTCATTCTGTTCAAAAATCTCTTCTCATGCTGCCTGTTTTATCTCATGGAAACGGCTGTCTGCAGTGTGTATTCACGAGAGGGGTTTTTATGTTTCTTTTTAGGTGTATTAAGGACCCTACCTATGCTGAGTTTTACTCACCCCGCAGAGGCACCGTCCGGTTTAAATTCAACGCCTTCCAGTCCATTCGCAGCACTCCAGTGGTTTACCTGCAGTGTCAGCTGGTGGTGTGCAGGGCCTTTGACTACTCTTCCAGGTGCTACCAAGGCTGTGTTAACAGGTCCAAGAGAGAGGCAAGCTCTGGCCCAGAAAGTGTGATTGTTGTTGCTGGCCCAATACAGCTTTGGGAACCTGATTCTGAGATTAGGAATGAACGTGAATATGAATAAAGCTGTGTCCCTTGGCAGGCAGCATCTTGAAATGCCAGCTGAATTCTGGAAGAAACTATGCTGCTAGATTGCCAGAAGCTCTAGAATACATATTAGGAATGTGCTTACTGACTCATGCCTGTAAATCCCACTTCACATCGGTCATCCCCAAATTACAAAAATGCTTCTTCAGCCCTTCTATGGGGAGTCAAATCTGTGATCTTTAAGCTTTTTGTTCATTGTTTGCTTTCTTAATGGTGAAACCGAAATGTTTAAATTGCAGTTTAATTTCTATAAACAAGTTCTATTAATATGCACCTGAGTCTGGATGGTATCAGAGTGCAATAAATTGATTAATCTTTAAATCTGGTCTAGAATGCCATTTTCCCCCCACTTTTTTTTTTTTGTTTTGGACATAACACAGTGAGGGATAAAGCACTACCAGGTCTTTTCATCTTTCCCAGAGCTGAATTCTTTTGTCATCCAGCAACACATGAATTCAGCTGCTGTTCCATCTGATGTTTCTCGTGCATCATTTAATTTTTGCTGTCAGCCCCTGGCAATTCATAGAACCACAGAATATCCTGAGCTGGAAGGGACCCACAGGGATCATCCAGTCCAGCTCCTGGCCCTGCACAGGCATCCCGGCAACCCCACCCTGGGCATCCCTGGCAGCCTCGGGGCTGTGCCCATTCCCTGGGGAGCCTGGGCACTGCCCAGCACCCTCTGGGGGAAGAACCTTTTCCTGATATCCAACCCAAACCTCCCTGACACAGCTCCAGGCCATGCCCTTGCATCCTGTCACTGGTCACCAGAGAGAAGAGACTGGTGCTGCCCCTCACTTCCCCTCACGTGGAAGCTGTAGACTACAATGAGGTCTCCCCTCAGTCCCTCTTTTCACTCTGATTGGGTTTCCCTTGAAGCATAAAATGAAGAAAGTAATTCCATACCAGATTATGTAAAACCTTGGCAAACACCTGGTCACATCAGCTGAGTAATTTGGTGGCTTGAGCAATTTCCTCTTCCATTAAGTAATTTCATTGATGATTCAAGATTAAAATCCAGGCATTCTGTGGTGGCTCATATAATGAAAAGAGGTGGGCTTTACATAACAACTCAACATGGAAGGAAGCCAAAAGACTGGGGAAGGTTTAATAGCCCTCAAATTCGTTGCCACCCTTCAATATTAGGCTCTCTTATCATATCATAGTACATGAAACATAAACTGCCTCTTCTCAGGATCTTGAGTCTGCCAGTGAAAAATACAGCCAGGTCTGCTGTGAGATCAGCACAGAACAACACCTTTTGTCTGTCACACCTTCTGTCTGTCACCACGAGTGCCATGCACAGCACAACCAGGGAACCAGCACTGCTGAGGCACCTCCAATACCAGGTTCACTGCAAAATGTCATGGGGGTGCTAGAGCATGTCCAGAGAAGGGCAGAGGAGCTGGGGAAGGGTCTGGACCACATTTCATGAGGAGTGGGAGCTGGAAACTTGTTCAAAACTTCCCAAGGGAAAAAACCTTAGGTCAGACTTCAATGCCTTTCATTTATTGTGTGCCACTGTGTTGAAGTAATTGCACATAGCCAGAGCAAATTTATCAGTGGAAGGAGCCTGAAGGGGAAGAGGGCTGGGAGATAACATAGACTGAGGATTGAACTGCATGAGAGTTTAATGATTCACAAGTGTTTAGCATTTGTGGCACTTAAGTCTGTGGAGTAGCTAATGGTTTCTGATGCATTTCTGTTATCATGCAACAATAACCTACACAACTGCAGCAAAACCCCACATTTCTCTATAATTTCCCCCTCTATTAAATACTGGAGAATGAATAGAAAGCATATCAATGTCCCCAGAGAAGTATTTGCACTGTCATATTTGCATTAAGGTCTGAAGTTTTCCTCACCATTCCTTGGCTGTGTAGAATGAGTCTTCTCCAGCTCTACATCAAATCATAAGTTTAGGGCCAATGGTGTAGTCATTATAGTGCTCTTAGTAAATGCAAATGATGATTATTCATAACTGACATCTACTCTCACTTTTTTTTTTAACCACACTTCCCTTAAGTACTCCACCAAATCTTATTTGAAAAGGCTTGTGCTAGCATTTATTTCCCTTTCAAGGCTGCTGATCCCTTCAGTAAAAGCCAATATTATTATAACTGTTAGCTCAAGTTCTTGGTTCAAAATCACACCAATCTTGCTACACTGTGAGGTGGCAGCTACAAAGAGAACAACAGAACAAGTCAATGGCTATTGTCCTTTTCTTTTTGAAGGGATGACTCACCCATCCTTATGACAAGACAGAGTAGATTCATTGTGTTGTTGTATTAACATGGACCAGGGAACACCAAAGCCAGAGCTGCAGCACAGTGAAATCCTCAAGAGTAGGTCAGGGATGAGGACAGGGTATAGCAGGGGATGAGATGTATGAGATTCTTACAGCAGAGAACTTGCAAACACAATGCAGAATCATTTGAGAGTACTTTGAGCATTTCTATGCATCTGATCTGTCCTGGGAACATAGTTGCTGAGCTTGAAGTCAGTCTAAGAAATCTGAATATCAATGAAAGCCACAAAAATATATTTTATATCCCCTCATTTTAAGATGTCTCCATCACCTTTTCCCCTTTTATTGTTTCCACGATATGTAGATAAATAGAGCAACACAGAATTCATCTTCTCTGACAAAGGGATGTTTGCTGAAGTGCCTGGGTTAGTCAGGCTAGCCTCTCCAGCAGGCTGTGAGCACTTGGGCAGCCCACAAACTACGGCACAGCCAAATTCTAGGCTCTGTTCTTTACACGAATTCTTGGTGATTTATATAACAGCAAGCACAGCATGGAGCCCACTGGGCAGACCTTGTCACTGTAACTCTGTCTGTGAATTCTAAAGGACAAAACCTGCTGCTGGGCACGACATGGCCGTGCCCCAGTTGTGCCAGGCTCTGCAGGAGGGTGTGGCACAGGCTGGATTTGCCTCTGGGAGTTTTCCACTGAGGTATGTTTGCCCTCAACATGCACCATCATTGTGAAATTTATAAACTGAGAGCTTCACCCGAGCAGTGAGTATTTCAGCAAATATCTTCAGGATGGATTTTGAGAACTGTGTTGGAGGCCTGATCATGCAGAGGTTAAGGCAAACACTTAAAACTGCCCCAGTCATTTACAAAGAATCCAGGAGACGAGTCGTAGTAGAAGAGTTGTGTACATAACTTATTTGAACATTTGCTAATTCAAATATTTAATTTTAATGGTTTCTCTTGGCTCACAGTTAAATGTCAATGCATAGTTGCCACTGTGCAATATTTAATAAGCAGTGTATGTGTACAATTGGTTTCATTTACTGTGGCAAAATTAACTAAATTCTTTTCCACAAATTGTTATAGAATGCCTAACAAAGTGGGGGTGAGGTGTATTTAGAGTTGTCATTGCCCACTCATTCAGTAATTATTGCTGCCTCAGATGATCAGATGTAGAGCAAAATAAAAAGCACACTGGCAGAAATTGCATGCCCAGTTAGGTGGGGAAAAAATAAAATGTGAAAGAGCACATACTACACTTTGTTTTCTACCTTGCTACATGTGTGATTCAGAGAAAATAAAACATGCAGCTCAGAAAACTAGATTGTGTTGCACACAAGATAGGAAGAAATTTTTTTTGTTCATTGGTGATATTTTCTTCGGTGGAGATTTTAATTATTAAAACATTCCTAAGGTAAACTGCTTGACACTTTTAGATCTTTGGTTAGTTCAAGGAAGAATGAAGTAAGTATTAAGAACTTCAAAGATTTATGATAGATAAGAACAAAAATCTAGTTCTACTTTAAATGACAAACCAAGGCATTCATTTTTCATACAAAAGGTATAAATTACTGGGGCCTTGGTCAGAGAAAATATAAAACCAGTAATCCTGACGTTTTCACTGTGCCTCTTTGGGTTTTTTTCTGGTTTTTAAGCTTTGAAAGAAAAATTCCTGGAAGAGACAAACCATGGAGCAGCACAGTGCAGACATCTGCTGTCCAGGGAATTTCCAGGAAGATTTTGCACGAGCTGGGCTGAGTGGGGAAATTACTAAAACCACTCTCAGCTAGAAATGTTGACTTGTATGTTTGGGAATCAAGACCTTCAGTGCAGCTGGCTTCTTTAGGATAAAAACATTACATAAATTTAATGTTTTTTTCTGCCTTAGAACCTCTCAGCACATAAATAGACTTGAAACAAAAGTACTATGACCACAGCCATATCACAAAAAGGAATTCTTGCTGTATTAGTTTTTGAATGTCCTTAAACACCACACATACAGAAATTTAGTATCATTTTTTTTAACCCACTAACATGCTGAGTAAATATAATTTATTATTTTTAAAGTCATTTAATTCAGATTTTTCTTTGCACTTCTTTGTTTAACCAGAAGGAAAATTGCTTTAAGATAATATTTTTGGATTTTTGATAATTTCTGGGAGGTATATAAGATGAACAAAAAGTCTTTGACAAAGATGTAATACGGTAGCCAAAGAATTAGTTTCAAATACATTTTCTAAGCTCATGGGTCATTAAAAGGCTTCAGAAACAATTAATTCTTGTCAAGTTGTGAGAACAAAGGTAGAAATATGGAGGCTGGCTAAAGGCAGACAGAAACACATTCTGGGTAAAGGAAGACATAGAAACACATTCTTGGAAAGAGGCAGAATGGGTAAAATCATTTAGAAAAAATGCTGTGTATAAAGTCAGTTTCAACCTCCTGGAGAAGGACTTTGATGGTTATCAATTGGTATCAGCTTCAAAGTATCATAAAAGTTAAGCAAGACATTATAAACTGGTGTTGAAAAGTAATCACTATGCAACTGTAAAATGACTGATTTCTTTCCTGTCTCTTGCTTGGAAAAAAACCTTTCATGCAGATAGAAACACATATCACATCCCTCTATACTTCCCTTGGGTTTACATGAACACCATGAAACACCAGAAAGGAGCACAGCACCTCTGATGGATTCTCTCTTGAGCACCAGTGGCTTTTCATGCATTTGGATATTTTTGCACTTAAAGAGCTGACTTTCCTTTTGCCATTCCCTTTGGCGACTGGCAGCATAATTTCCTTCCTGCTGGTCCTTCTGGCTTAAAGGCAAGGTGAGGGAGAGAAGGTGAGCAGATGGCAACACTGAAGAGAGCTGGAAGTCTGGGAACCAAGTTGCTTTCTGCATTCACACCTCTTTCAGCAGCCATGTGCCTCAGACTCCCCCAGATCAGGTGCTTTTGCTCTCAGTAAAACTCAGAGAGGAAACTGGCATAAAGTGAGCACTAAAGCTAAAAACTTCTAAGAGCTAAGGGTGAGTTGAATAGAGGAGCTAAAAAGAGGCTGGAGGTCAAAAGCCAGGTTTGAGGATCAGCTGTAAAGCAGCAGGAAAGAAAAATAAAGCTGCAGGGTCCCTTAAGGCAGGAGCAGATATGGCCCAGTAAGAAGCATCCACTAAGGTTATTCTCACACCCTCTCCCAGAAACCCTTCAAATACAGGCAGTTCTGACTGTTGGGGACCTTAATTCATTATGTAACCAAAATGCACGTGTCATGCCACAGGGGAAGTGCAGGTCTGTTCATACAAGGGGTTTTGAGGATATGAGACCCAGAACATCACCCAAATGCCAGACACAGGCACAGGTGGTGTACAGATTGATTTCACCTGCATATGGCTTTTCATAAGATGCCTGATATTTATTTTTGCCACTTTCTTAGACTTAAAACTGAACATTTTTCCTTTTGTGGGGATGAAGCAAAGGAGACTAAGAGTAAAAGTCTGAGTGCTGGGTGCTCCCCTGGTGGGGTATTGCCCATCTGGTACCACACTAAATGAATAGGGACAGACATAGGAATTGAAATCCTGCAGAGCATTCCTGGGCAGATACCAAGAGACTGGTTTTGTTCAAGCTCCCTCCTGCAAGAAGCATATGACAGAAAACCAGTCCACAGATCTATAACACAGAGTGCTATTGTAAGTCTTCCTATTCCTTTGTTAAACTGAAAGAAAATGATTGATCAGTGAACACAGCAGAACTTTACAGTGTTTAACAGCTCTAAGTGCTACTAAAAATGACAACTGTGATTGAAAATTCAACAGTTTGAAACTTCATTTTTTATTGAAATTGCATAGAAAACATTTGGTTTTTTAATCCAACTGTGTAACTGTATAATTTATTGAACATTTGTTCCAGCAAATAGCTGACCTCTGAAAAAACCTGTTATGTTTTTTTTAACTCAATTATGACTCATGCCTCAAGTCTTAGATTACGGTAAGACAAATTTGATCCAAATTAGATTTATGCCTCAGGTGTTTTGATTACGGTAAGACAGATTTGATCCCATGTATTTTATCTCCCTGATAGGTGGTCAAGAGCCAAGGCAACAGTTTCATTTATTCCTGATGTGAGAGCAGCAATGGATTGCCGATCTGCTGCCGGGAATTCAGTCTCACAACTCACGTTTTTTGCGGACTTTTATGGTGCTTTATTTTGCATAAAACTTCCTGCTGCTCTGATCTCAGTGTGTGCAATAGATAAGACAGAAAATGTGAGGCACATTTTGTAGAGGACATTGGAATTTTAGCCTCGACAAATCAAAGGTGCCTGTTATCGAGGCATAGGTCCTCATATAAGTTAAAGAACACTTACTGGAAGTGCCAGAAATGCACCAGTAAGCTAAAGCTGGTGAGGCCCAGAAAGAAGCCTGAGAGCCAAGTTTATGTTCATGAACCATGCTGGCAGATTTAATTATTGTGGGTAAATTTAACCACTGTGCATTTAGTCCTCCTCTATTCTTGAATCTCCTTGATATCATCCATAAATTTTCTGTTCACAGTGTCTCAAATCAGCTATGGCTGGATGATCTAGAGATCCTCAAGTCCATCCCCTTGCTCAAAGCAGGGTCAGAGAAAACAAGTTGCTCAGGATTGTATCCAGCTGGTCTGAATGTCTTGAAGAATTGAGGAATCCATAAAATTGTTTTGGCAACCTATTCCACTGCTTGTACACTCTCACAGTGAAATTCTCTTATGTTAAGTAGGATTTATTGTACTTCAGTTCATGCCCATTACTTCTCATCCTGCCACCAGGCACCACTGAGAGGAGTCTGGCTCATTTTTCAAGAATCTTAAGGCAGAATTGTGACTCCATGCCCCCCTCCCAATGACAGTGTGTGATCACTCCACTGAGCACATGGTATTGTTTTTTCTCTTGTCAGGCAGTCAGGAGCAGTAGAGCTGTGAATAGCAATGTTCAGGCTTCCATTTCTTTATTAACATCAGAGTACAATCAGTTGTATTTACCATTGTCCTCCAGTTTGTTTGCTTTTCTCAGTAATGGCTTTAACAGCTCCTGATTCTGTTTCTAGACTCTGGTATTTTGTCTTTCTCTCCTCTATTAGAGCACTGTGAACCTTTGCAGGAAGAGCATTCTTTATTCCCCTTGTCTCTAGACCCAAGCTGTGCTTTTCTCCAGAAGGAAGGTTGGAATACATCAGCAGGAATATTGAGTTATGTCCAACCATTGCAGTTCAGGTGTAGTTGGTGTCGTAGCCAAAATGAATAGAGAGATACAGCCTGGATGGAGTGTAATGAAAAGAATATTGGACCAGGAACTGGTCTGTTTCTAGCTGACCTCTATTTCTCCTCATCAGCTGAGTAGAAGCAGTAGAAATGCAATATAATGACCAAGCAGACCGGACTGTGGACTCTCATGCCCCCAGGTCATCTACAACTCCATTAAGACTTCACACAGACCAACCAAGGAAACCAGCTCAACAGGACTTTAGATTTCAATCCATCCTTTACTTTTTTATAAACTGTGTTAGTCAAGGGGTTGATGGGAGTCTTGCTGGCAGATGCATCTGAGGACCATAGCTGTAGCTTGGGGGAAGACATTGGTAAAGCACAGCAAGCTCAACAGAGGCCCGCAGGTGTCAACTTAGGGAATGACACAAATACTTGGCATGAATTTACTTTTGATTCCTGTCTTAATCCCATTTGTGATGTGTTGTTTGTGCATAAGCAGCTGGGGAACAAGCCTACATTTTCAAATGGAGAACTAAAAAATATATATGTATGAGACCAAGACTCTGCTGAAGAATGTCTCAGAAAACCTGCTATGAATTTACCACCTCACCCTGCAATGCACTGAGGTCTGCATTATCAAGCAGTTACCTATAAGCAATAAATAAATAAAACTGGGATGGTTGAGGCAAAGAAACACGTGTTCACCAGTCTGGTTCCAAAGGTAACTCTGGACCTGCACGTGTAGTTAAGATAATTAATAATAAAGGCATATCCTGGTTTTGGCTGGCATAGAGTTACTTTTCTTCCTCCTAGTAGCACAAAATATCTAGGAAATGAAAACTTTACTACTCCTATGTAATTCTTCTGTAAAGGTCAGATAATCACAAAAAATATTGCATAATAAATTAGACACAGCATGGGCCAGGCTGACCTTGGGAGCCCCAGTCTTTTACCAGGGCAGAGTATAAATTTGAATGCTTGGTTTTGCTGGGATCTCTTGACAAGATGGGTGCCACCAGGGACCTGCTGTGGTTATTCCTCTTAAATGCAGCACTCCTGGATGCCATCTCACCTAATCTACACAAAAAATATTCTTCCCGAGAAGGTAGGAAAGGGGGGTCTCCTACTTTGCTGCGCTGGGTCTATCCATGGCACTCACAGGCCAGTTTAATCAGCCCTTTGCAAAGATTAGAAGATAGGTTGAAATTAGATAATATCAGGTTGTCTTATATAGAAATATGAACCAATCAATACCACAATTAAGATGTTTGGGTTCTTTTGTTGAAGTAAATTTAGTGTGATGAAATTCTCATTGTGTCTTGTAGCAAAGTTTAAACCAAATTTAAAAACAATTCTGACATGAAAGACTGAGAGACTTTGTTTCTTCAAATCTGTGGGTTTCAGTATGGAACGGTGAGGGATTATAGTTTCCTTGGATGTAATGCATATTTGCTTTATAATACTTCAAATTCCACCTTGCAAATGCACACAGAACCACCCAATACTTCTTTAGCTTTATATAATTTAATGGGAGTGCAGTAGAAAGACACAGTTGCTATGCTGTGGGGTGTCAGGAAGTCCCAGGTGTGTGCATTTTGCTAACTTGGGACTTTCAGGCACATGGTATAAAAACCAGGAGACTGTAACAATCCAGTCTGCATGCATGCAAACACAAAACAGTGTTGGGTTTCCTCAGAAACCAATATTTAGTATTGCTGAGGACTTTCTAAACACTATCAGTATTAAAAAAACCCCCAAAAACCAAAAAACAAAAAACCCAACAAACGAAAAAAAAGGTATGGCTCTCACTCCTCTTTCACAGAAGATATCTGAAGTCTTATGCTCCTGCTAGAAATTTCTTCTGACTCAGACACCTCTTTGTTCACTGTTTTTTTGCAGTTATAAATAAGAAAACAACACCCATTATATCCCTGGGAATACTGGTGATAGAGTGTGTGTTGCTAATTTTGCCCATTGCTTTCGGAAAGACAGTTCATAACACTTGAATTATAAAAACTGAAAAGAGAAATGAAAACTAATCCAAGGAAATCAGAACAAGAGACATTTAAAACAATGAAATCGTAGAACAAAGGAACCAAAAGGGTCTGATATCTGCATGAAGTCACTTTCTGTATGTCTGGGAATTGCCAAGTACTTTGTGTGTGCTACCCAGATAAAAAGGCTCCAGAAAGGCACATCACCTGTGAAATGCTGTATCAGATCATGGACCTTGACTAAGCATGTCAATTTATTTTTGCATGAAAATCATGACTACATTTATGCAAGTTTTCTTTGTTCTTGTTTTGGGGTTTTTTACTACTCATTTAATTTTCCAGATAAGCCTGTGTATATAAACAACTGAAAGTGCTGTGGGTATTTCAAATTAGAAGCACAGATTTAAGGGAGTTCCACAAATATTCTGTATTATTCGCTCCCAGTCACATCTTCCTGTAAACTTTGAGTATTTCACTTTATTAGGTTGATAGTACAACTGCAATGCTTGGTTTATTCACCACCCCAAATTTTCTGTCCATTCCTAGCAAATACACAATAAGAATTGCCACTAAAAACTCAAATATTAGTCAAAATCCCAAACTATTCTCTTTAAACTGACCGAACATTAATCCAAACATGCACGTATGAAAAATAGGTTGGCTAAATGGCAGATTTGCCCTCAGTTGTCTCTGTTTATATCCTTGTGTTAATTGAAAAGATAGTTTTGTGAGGCTACCATGCTCTTGTGGAATATGACATTACTAATTATCTCTTATTTCTCAGATACCAAAGCTTTGCCCTGCATCCCAAAGCTCTCTAGGGAAAACATACCTCATCTGAACTTGTTGAACACATATATTCTAAATTAAGTCGCTGAAAGCAGCCATGTACAACAAGAACCCTAAAGTAACAGATCAATGGAATCACAGAATCATAGAATGATTTGGGTTACAAGGCAACTTTAATAATCTTCTGGCTTAAACTTCCAAAAAGAAGCAGACATGGTTTAAAACACAAGATACTCAGAGCCACATCTGACCTTGAAAGTTGCCAGTGAAGGGAAATCTGTAACATCTCGGGCAACATCAAAATATTAGGACTCATTTGATAGAAAAAAAAAGTGTTCTGAAGACGTGCCCAAAAATTCTTGCTTTTCTTGCTCCTTCCACAGAAGAACACCCTGGAGATTGAGACATTGCTCTCCATCTCCCATGTGACGGGGTGACACCATCATCCCCAGCACTGGGAGAAACCTGGTCATGCTCCTTCAACCCACCAGGGCCTCACCTGCTTCTTTCTCTTCCTTCTCTACAGATGCCAGCAGCACTGATACACCCAGGTTAATGTCATCTGCTCCTCCAGGTGGGTCTGAATCTGTCCACAGTTTCTGGCCAGTGCTTTTGAGGAGCCCATAATTTCTACAGAGTTTGGGATTTGTTTTCTCCACGGCACAGAAGAGCACAGGAAAAGCACATCATGATGAAGCCAAGACTGGCAGTCCTGTGCTCTGAAACTTGTAGAGCAATGCCAAATCTCCAGCCAGGAAAGGTGCATGCTTGTGGTCTTTGTTGGCTGGAATTTGGTGTGCTTTGCAATGGGTGCAGGTTATATTTTTGGTTGATCCCATCATGTAAGACCATCCTGCTGACACCCCCAGGCTGTCCATTTCCCATGTGACAGGGTGGAACCAGCATCCCCAGCACTGGGAGAAACCTGGCCATCCGCCTTTTTCCACCAGGGCCTCACTTGCTTCTTTCTCTTCCTCCCCTGCAGATGCCACAACCACACCAAGATTAACCTCCTCTGCTCCTCCAAGTGAGTCTGAATTTGTCTAGGGATTTCTGGCCACTGCTTTTTGCAGAAACAATGAGTGCCTCAGATTTTGGGTTTTAGTCTTCCCCAAAGGAGAGCAGAGTCTGAGAAAAGCACAGCAGAATGCAGCTGAGACTGGGAGTCATGGGAGCCTGAATTTCATAGACATTACCAAGGAGCTGACAAGGGAATTTGCCTGTCCCTGCTCTGTGTTGAATGGAGTTTGGTCTGGGTTGGGGATGAGTGCGGGATTATGTTTCTGCTTGATCCCACAGTGCCAGACTATCATGCTGACACCCACAAGCTCTCTATCTCCCATGTTACAGGGTGGCACAAAAATCCCAGTCTTGGGGATAACCAGGCTGTGCTCCCACACCCACCAGGACCTCACTTATTAGTTCTTCTTCCTTCCCTACAGATGTCACAACCACTGATCCAACCAGGTTAATGATTGCCGCTCCTCCAGGTATGTCTTATTTGGTCCTTGTTTTTGGGGCCACTCCTCTTGACTGAAGAGCTAGTGAGGAAGAGGTTTCTGTTCACTCTTCCCCCTGGGAGAGGAGAACCAAGGAAAACCAGTTTAACAGAACTAAGCCTGGGAGTCGTGGTGGCCTGAAACTCACAGTGATGCCAAGGTCCTGGCAAGAGCAGGTGCCTTTGTGCTGGAATCTCCTCCCAGGTTTTCCCAATCTCCTTCTTTCTAAGATGCCACCATCAGCCTGGNCTCCATGGCCCGTGTGCCAAGGTGGCACCAACATCCCCAGCACTGGGAGAAACCCAGTCACAGATCCTTCATCCAACAGGACTCACCTGCCTCTTTCCTTCCCTACAGCTGCCACAACCACACCCATCTCTACTCTGACAGTGGGTGCGAGTTCTTAGGTTTTCTGGACACTGCTTTTTTCAGAAACAATTAGTGCCTCAGAGTTTCTGGTTTCTGGGAGATGAGAAGCCAGGAAAAGCAGTGTAACACAGCTGAGACTGGAATTCATGGTGGGCTGAAACTCACAGAGTGATGCCATGGCCCTGATGCTGTTTTGGTTTTTACCTTTTATCTTTGACATATTCCCTGTATCCTTTACACTTATATTTGTTGCTTTGTAGCTTCCTATTATAACTTAGCTACAGCATTTTCCTAGGCAGGACGACAAATCTAATTCCAGGCTCCCTATGCTGTCTTGGTTCTTCATGGCTACCAAGGCCAGAAAACAGCTCATCAGACACATTTTCATCAACAAACTGCAGTTCCGTCTGAGGTGGGGGGATGACATTGAAGGACTTGGACTGGGTGGGAATTGCATCACGGCTTGTGCTCCTAATTGGTGCTTTTTTGTCAATTATGCCAATTTACCAAACTTATAAAACTGTATGCACCCCTGTGAGGGTGGACTTCTGTGGATATTTTTCTGTAACTGCCCTGGAGGCCTCCAAGAAATGGCCACTTTTGTGTTACTTCCTGTACAAAAATTATCTCAAGGGTTTCTGTTGTTTCTTTTCTGGATTGAAAAAGGCACCACCCTGGCAAGAGAAGGTGCCTATCTGCTTGAGGCTCTTCTCAAGTTTTCTGTATCTCCTTCTTTCCAAGATGCCACCACCATCCACCTGGTGAACGGGACAAACCGCTGCGAGGGTCGCGTTGAGATTTCACACTCCGGGGGTTGGGGCACTGTCTGTGACGATGGCTGGGACCTGAACGATGCCCAGGTGGTGTGCAGGCAGCTGGGATGTGGCTCTGCTGTTTCTGCAACATCAAGTGCCTCCTTTGGACAAGGCAGTGGCAGCATCTACCTGGACGATGTGAACTGTGCCGGGTCGGAGTCATCCCTCTTCCAGTGCAGCCACCGTGGCTGGGGCACCCACAACTGTGGCCACAGTGAAGATGCTGGTGTTGTGTGCTTAGGTATGTCTGATTTGACTTCCTGAATGGTGGGAGACCTTGAGAAAGTGGTCTTAGTTTGCTGCAATTGGATGTGTGTTTGGCATGAGAGCAGGATGATGTTTCTGCTTGATCCCACCATGTGAGACCATCCTGCTGACACCCCAGGCTTTCCATTGCCCGTGTGCCAAGGTGGCACCAACATTCCCAGCAGAGGGAGAAACCCAGTCACGGATCCTTCATCCAACTGGCCTCACCTCCCTATTTCTTTTCCTTCCCTACAGCTGCCATAACTACAAATACAACCACACCCAGCACTACATTCTCTACTCCTGCAGTAGGTCTGAATGTCTCCTGGGTTTTCTGGCTACTGCTTTTTTCAGAAAAAATTAGTGCCTCAAAGTTTGTGGTTTGGTTTTCTCCCTGGGAGAGGAGAACCAAGGAAAGGCCGTGTAACGCAGCTGAGACTGGCAATCATGGTTGCCTGAAACTCACAGTGATGCCA
>VXAC01008672.1:9554-44601 GCA_013399225.1 Rhipidura dahli
TTTTTTTCCCCAGCTGTGTGATATCTGTGGCCAAAAAGTGTCTCTTGGGAGTTACGTAAAACTGCAAGTCGGGTGAGAGGAAGCTGAAACTTCATAACCCGGCTGTAGTACCCTTAAGTACAAAATTCTTTTGTAAAAAGGCAACTTACTACTTGAGGTGGGCGCAGGGAGGGCTTTAAAAATTATAATAGCATTTTCACTGGCTTCTTTGTCTCAACAGTGGGTATTTCACTGGGCTTATTCTTTTTTCCCTTCAGGAGTTAGGGGTTAGAAAAAGCTCTTCTTTTTTTGTTGTTGGTTTTTTGTTTTGGTGGTTTTTTTGTTTTGTTTTGGGTTTTTTTTTTTTTTTGTAAAATACAGTGTCCTGGAAGCATAAGCAAATTGCTCATTTTCTTTCTCTGGTTCTTAATCATAAGAGCTGCCTTGATGGTTTTTCCCACCTCACATTAGCAGTTTATTTATAACATGCTAATGTTCTGCATGCCCGTTGGTTTTACTGTTCTGTCGTGCTGAGCTGAGAATTGTTCTCTCAAAAACTGACACTGCAAAGATTACATAAAAGAACATGAGAAATTGCCTGTGATAGAGGAACATTCAGGTGGCTTTTTTGATTCACACTTTCTTTAAAATCATTTACATTTCCTTCCTGATTTCTACTGCTAGTCACATTTGTGTTGCTTGGTTTTATTTTTGCTTACCAAGAAAAAGAAAAATGCAGACCGTTTGCTTTTGGCATCCTCGTTACCCTTTCGTTCCTGCTGGCAAACTTCTCTGTGATCCTCTTCCACGCAGTGTCACCAGCTGCCTTCCTAGGATTGCAGGCAGGGGAATGAGAAACTTCATGGGGGTGTTTCCCCCTTCCTGCAGGGTGCCTGTGGGAAGGCTCTTCCAGATCTGGGGGTTAGCAGCATCCTTCCCAGTGGTCCTCTGCTTCAGCTGCTCTGCAGACAGACAGGGGAGCATTCTAAGCCCAGACCATGCAACTTGGGGTATCTTGTGTGTGGAGAGGCAAAGGGCAAAATAAAAACACATCCCATGAGTTTCTGTACTTGGAGCCATGTGCTATGTAGGTGTTTACATGAGAGATGGCAAAGAAAGATGCAAGATCATTTGGCAGCCTCCAAAAGCGTTGTTTTGACCTGTTCATCTGTGAAGATGCTCTTCATGTAGCTGCTGGTCTCGGCTCACTGAAGTCCTTCCCTATTCTTGTCTTGGTGGCTTCGTGTTTGCTGAATATGTGGGAAGTGAAGGCAACAGTAGTGAACAGGTTGTGTGCTGTTGGCTAGGTATTAAACTTAGGTACAGCCTTCTGTGGGCAGAATTAAGTTAGTAATTACAAAGGACTTTTTTCTGTGGTATTTGTATTTTAGGGGGACAGACACCCCTTTTGCTGTGAAAGGGAATTCCAGAGACTGGCATATTTAATTTGAAGGAGAAAAAAAAGAGAGAAGAGAAAAGGAGGCAAATCCCCCTGATTCAGAGCCATATGTTCAAGATACTATCCTTAGTGTGATTTATTTGCTTCAGCATTAGGAAAGAGGGTTGCTAGGAAAAGTAAGATGCATTCAGTTCTTTTACCTAAAAGAATTTTATAAGGATGATTACAATCTCCCTCCTTTCTCCCTCTTTCCTAGTCTTGGAGAATGATCAATTTAGCAATAAGTCAGAGCAAGCAAAAATGTGATTGTTCTCATCTGCAATGCAGAGAGTAAGATAGACTCCTTTCTCTAAGGCCAAAATCACATCTTCCTGTTTTGAAGTGAATCAAGAGTTATCATTATGTTTTCAGTAACAAAGGATCAGAATTTCAGTCTTTTTATTTCCCGTTAAGATTTGTGAAGTTTTGGGGTTTTTGACGACCCTTTCACTCTTTGGATGGCCTCAGTGCCAGTTTCAAAACACTTCCCTACTTCCTCCAACGTGGGGAAGCAGTACCAGTTGTACTAGATAGGAGTTATATCTGTTCTAAGTACTTAATTTGAAGTGGAGAAATGTGGCTTTCCCAGCTGTTTGAAAAGCTCAGTTGCTTCAGCATGTGAAGAGCAGTCCCCAAACTCTGCTCAGCCAACAGTGGAAGAAGGGAGAAATTGCCTTCAGAACTTGCAGGGAGAAAACTTGAGGCATCTGTGAGGTGCTATAGTATATCTAGCTAAAAATATCAGATACTTGAGCTTGCCTTATTGACTTGTTGGATGGCAATGCCTTTTTGAAATGGAAAAAGCCAAAAGATCTGGAACTTTGCATAATAGTGCAATGGCATAAGAGGGGGGGCATAAAGATCCCAGCAAATGTACTTGCCCACCAGAGCTACCCCAGCTTTCCCACTGGTTGTGCAAGTGTGGCATGCCTAGAAGGTTACAAATGCCTGCCTGTAATGGTCCTGGAAGGTTTGCTTTCCTCTTGAAAACCCGATGGCAGATACTTAGATTCAGCCCGGGCTCTTTAGTTAGTGTTCCTCAAATCATATAAAAATGTATTGTTCCTTCTGCTGCAGAGTAATGCTGAATGCCTTCTACGAGTACTTCATCTCTCCCTGAGAGATGATGCTTTTTGTCCTCTTAGTTGCTGTGCCTCTCCATGGCTGTGTGGGCACAAGCCCCAGCATGGAGCAGGTGCAGTGATCTTCCCAGCCAGAACCTTGAATTAAAAGTATTGTCCTAATGGGAAGGTACGTTTTAACTGGCTACATGGTGTCTCCTCGAGTGTGATGAAATTGCATCAGTATTTTCACTACGCGTTTTTATCCAGAATATCAATTTCAACAAAGTGTTTTTTATAAGTTCACAATTAAGAGCTTTAATCTTAGATGGCTGGCCTGCGAGGTGATTCAGGTAAAGAACCTTTTAGAGTCACAACATGGAATTTTTTCACCCTAATAAGGGAAGGTGGCGGTTTGAGCACATGCCAGTTTGCCTTTCCAGAGCCGTGATACAGCTGAACCACAGTGGAAATCTGGAACCGTAACAACACTGCTTATAGGAAGTTTGACTCCCTGCATTTAACCACAAATGTGGTCAATGTTAGGAGAAGCAATAGCAGAGGGGAAGAAAGGTGGTAGTATTTGATTAGCTTTTTTCTCCTTCTTTTCTGCTGTGAGGAAGGAGTGATAATATTACTAACTGATGGCTCCAGTTTCTTCCTTGTTACACTTTGAGGATACTCTTTTCGGGTAGATATGACAAGACTTGATTTCAACATTTTAAATTCAATAGTCACATGCTGTTAAGCAGTTGTGCTGCTTGGTAGACTGTTGGGTATTTCTGAAGACAGTAGCATGGAGAAGAGGATTAAACCCCATGTCAAGATCCTTCAGGTGGTTACTAGCTTCATACAGGGATTGAAATGCAAAGCAGTTCAGTCATGATGGGTTTCTGCAGGAGGTTACTGAGGGACAGAGATGTTCCCATTGCTCCTCACCATCGTGCCCTAGACTAACCTGCTATATTCATTCAGTTCAGCACTAGAGATGCTGTCTGTCTTGAACACTAAAATATCCTGCTGTTTCCTATCTGCATGTTCTTGGAAATGAAATGCAATCCTCTCATAAGTCAGAGTAGCCTTAATTGCCTGATGGGTTAGGAAGTAAAAGGTGATTTGGGAACTGGGTGCGTGCTACTGGAAGTGCTTCCCATAACAGAGGGGATTTCCTGGAACCATCCTGGGAGACACTTTGGGGATGTGGTTTCACAGTCAACTTGCAGTGATCCCAAGTTGGTGCTGCCACAAATAGGGTCATGCTGCCCTCCCTCCCTCCCTGCTGTGGCGCCTGCTCTCGTACCTCTCCGTGCTTGTCAGACCAGGGACTGCTGCAGCTGAAAGCTAACACTGGCTGAGTGATTCGTTTTCAGCACAGCAGCTCCCTGGCCCAGCCGGCCACATGGCGAGGGTGGAGGTGGCCGGCAGAGGCTGCCGCCGGCCATGCCCTCTGCCCACACACAGAACGCTTGGTTGGGGTGGCAGCAGACCAGGAGCCTTGCTGTGTGTGTGACCTCAGCATCTCCTAGAAGCCAGTGGAGTTGTGCAGAATGTAACCCCAACAGATGGCTCCGCAAAGAAATAGGCAGCTTTTGTGCTGCTGCTCACTGCTTAGGTTACCGAGGGCGTGCAGCTGCCGCAGCCTGGCCGGCAGTGCCCGCGGGCTGGAGGGAACTCACTCTCTCTCCCCATCTCCAGCTTTCAAGGGCTTGGGGGCAGTTTAGCAGGTTTGTAAGCACATGGAAGAACAAATATGGCTGAAAACATGCTCAGTTCATGGAGGAAAGGCGTATTTGCTTAAACTGGAAATCTGCTCGTTGCTGTTTGCACCATGCCTCGTACACTCATCTTGCAGCCCCTGACCGAGGTTCTCAGGCTACGTGTAATTTAATTACAGTCTGATGGCTGGCACTGAAGTAGGTGAAGATATAAATGTAATTTGTGCCTAGAAGTTATGTATGTAGTGAGCTTGCAATACTGGAGGCCTTCTCGGCAATCACTGCTATCAGGGAATACCTCCAGAGGAAAGACTGGCTGTGCTGCTCTGGCAGGTACAGTCTGACAGGTACAGTTCTGAGCAGGGCATTAATGTGACTGATGGTTAATAGGTGAAAGTAAAGGAGTTGTGGTCTTGCATGAAAGATCACGGAATGCTTGGAGGTAGCAATTGGGATGGCTTTTACAACCAACAGCCACAGCCATGGCCGAGGGTCTTGGGTGGTGTAGTTCATGAAGGTACACAAGGGAAGGCTCATAGGGCTCCTGGTCAGATGAGTGGTAATGAATGCCAGTCACATGCAAAGCTGGCTGAGGAAGGTTGAGTTTCATGACTGCACTCGTAGCAAAGTCTCCTTTCTGCCCCTCCAGTGGCCAGGTGGAGCCAGCCTGCATGGTAGGGAGAGTACCCAGGGTCCTGCTTATTCTGTGCCACAGCAGAATTCTGCCTTTGTGACCAGAGTATACTGCTGAATTTCAGCTTTGGCTTAAAAGAAGTTACATCATTGTTACTGGGGAAGGAAACCTCCACTAAAACTCAAGTAGTGTGGAACTAACTCTGGAAGCAGCCTGTAACTCATAGGGCTGTGAAATAAGAGTTTCACTTGAATCTGTTGTCTGATTTCAAACAACCATTTTGTTATTGATTACTTGCGAGAAAGTTTTGATGTGTTTATCTTGCAATCCTTACACATGCTGCCCCACTGTCAGTAGCTCCAGCTCTCCCCTCAGCAGCTGCCAAAATTTCCATCTTTCTCCCAATACTTTCTTTAGCACCATTGTGCATTGAAATACTTGCAGGATAGCAATATGTGAAAGCTGTGTAGCATTCCTGTTTATCTTGGAAGTCAATGTTTTACGCAAGGAGCACTGTAACTCTGCCATATTTACTTTCTTGTATTTAATTCAATAAAATGTATTTACCTGAAGTGGACACAAAATTTCCAGTTTGCGGTGGAAAGCGTAGGACCAGGCTGCAGGACTTGTTCCAAGTCGGGACAGAGTGCGTGAGGGCTCCTTGCCAGTGCAAAGCGTGGGAGGAAAGTCAGGAGTAAGACTCTTGCTGCTATCATCAGCAGACGCCTGTTGAAAGGGTAGGAGTTATGGATGTCAAGGCAAGACAACAGGTTTTTGTATTTTCTTGAATTTTAGACTTCCAAGACAAACCGATGACTGGCAAAGCAGGTTTGTTCCAAGACTGTCTTTGCTTTAGCATGGATAAGAACTTGCAGTCCCAGATAGTGAGATATAGTCAAGTTTTCTGGGGTAATCTTAGCTTTGCAGTTTGATTTTTAGTTTGGAATTAGGGTTGGGAAAACAATTAGTGTAGAAAATAAGGGTTTCTATGGGAATCTGTCATGCTTGAGGATTTTTAGCAACCTATCAAGCCTACAGGCTGGTGGGGGCTTCCCATGACTGCCTCAAGTTACCTTTTCTCCTGCTTCTAAGAGAATAAGGCTGTCCTCCTTCCTATCCATATACTGTTGAGAGAGGGCATCGTCCACAGGCTATTTTTGTTCCTATTCCTTTCCATAATTATATGTAGCTTTTATAAATCTGTCTGGATGGAAAGCTCTCGTGTACTTTGGAAAGGCTTATTTGATCTAAATTTAAGGATGTCTCATGTCCAGTTGTGAAACTTGCTATTTTAGTTCGCCCTACCTACAGCTTTTACTAAAACAAGAGGAAAAGGATGAAAAGGAGAGACTGAAAAGTGTGTGTGAGAGGAGGGAAAGATGACTCATAAGCGGGACTGCATTTGAAAATGAAAAGGATCAAGGTATATTGATCATAAGAGAGAAAGTTATGGCTTCTGTGAAGAAGGCACAATTAAACCATATTGTCATTTATCTTCTGAGCAGATTAAGGTTATGTTTGGGGAGAAATGCATGGGCCCAAATTGATAGATTTCTTCAAAGTTATTTAAAGAAAGGAATTTTTAGTGCAGCCTTTAATAGGTGATATTTTAGTGCTAGATTCCACTGGAAGACTTCCCCAGGCTTCTGGAAAATCCCATTTAGCTGTCCACTGCCTATGGGATAGTTCTAATAGCTGCATGGATAATACAGAAGGACAGGCAGCAGAAAGGGAAAGAGGGGGAAGGCAGCAGTACAAGAAGCCAAATGGACTTTCTCTGAACTTCAGGCTACAATGAATAGAAATTAAAGCTCATTAATAGACACACAGATTTCTGCTTTCAATCCAGATGTTGTCTCTTTTACCCCTCTGGTAATATTCTGCTCTTCCAGCCTTGTGCCAGCACCCATAAAACTTCAGGAATACCTGGGGTGGCCAACAGTCTTGAAATAAACCTTCTGTAGGGTTTAAGTAGTGTGCAATTATGTGGATGGAGTTCTTCTGCATGCAGCACTGCAAAGAGCGCCTGTGGTAGTTCCAAAAGTGTTTACCAGCAGTATGCCACAGCCAGCTCTTCCCACTTTCACCCTTCTGCTGAAAGCTAGAAGTTAACAAAGGTACAGCTGTCCGATGTCTGAATGAGGCTGATAGAAAATAAATTAAATTTTGTAAAGCATTTTGAGTAACAAAATAACTGCCAATATGAAATTGGTTTAAAAATTGGCTGAGTGGCAGGAAAAGCGTCCTTTTGGTTGATTCCAGTGAGTATTTGCACTAATCCCAATACCATGGACTGCTTTCATCATCGTCACGGAAGTAAACAAAGAAACTGTTACTGATAGTAATTGCCATCAGAACAGTAAATTATCATGGAGCCCTCACAATTTGCTCTGCAGGCACATTCAGACACACTGTGTCTTTAACACAGCGAAAGGCAAAGTTGTGTGCCAGAGAGCGGGGAGTGCAAGCCATGCCTTATGAAAGGGGGCCTGTATCCTGGAAAGCAGCACTTCTCCCAAGTCTGTAGTGGACAAGCAACTGCACACCAGCTTCCAGCACAGTGCTGAGAGGTGATGGCACTGAGGCTTGCATCTTGGCATGTACAAAAAAAAATGGAAGAAGAGCAGGGATACTTTTGCCTCAGTCAACAGTTTTGGTGTGACTGACACCTAAAATAACATATGTGATTCAGTGCTAGTATTAGTGAGGGAAAGATCTTGTAAACAGAAGATGCTGTTAAACAGGGCAGCATAAATTATTTGAGGTCTGAAGAAAATGCCCTTCAGTGCAACTTAAGCAATATTTTGCTTATGAAATTAATGTTAAGGAATGACTGGACTGATACACAAGATACAGAATTGGGGGTGGTAGTTGATACAGCTGATGGTTGCACTGCTCTCTAGAGGGACCTTGACAGGCTTGAGAAAGGGGCTGACAGGAACCTCATGAAGTTCAGCGAAAGGAAGTACAAAGTCCTGCCTCTGGGGAGGAATAATTCCAAGTATTAGAATGGGCTGGGACAAACGTGCTGTAAAGCAGCTCTGCAGAGTGAGATGATCCTTCCCCTCTAAGCACTGGTGAGACACATCTGACATGCTGGGTCCAGTTCTGGGCTCCCCATTATGAGAGGACATGGGCATGTTGGAGCAGGTCAAGTGAAGGGCTGTGAAGGTGGTTAAGGCCTCAGAACATCTCATATAGAAGAAGAGTCTGAGAGAGCTGGGACTGTTGAGCCTGGAGGTTTTTAAACACATGATGGGAGGGAGTGAAGAAGATGGAGCCCAGGCTATTCTCAGTGGTGGCCAGTGACAGGATGAAAGGCAGTGGGCACTAACTGAAATGAAGAAATTCCATTTAAACGGAAGACTACGTAGCAAAAGGTGGTGATATGCTGGAACAGGTCCCTTAGGTTGTGCAGTTGCATTCACTGGCTGTATTAAAAACCCAACTGAATACAGCCCTGAGCATCCTGTTCTAGTTGCCTTCTCTTTGTGCAGTGGCAGGTGGACTAGGTGATCTCCAGAGGTGCTTTCCCACCTCTGCTGCTCTCCAAGATGAGTCTGATATTAAAGGACTTCTGAAGTTGTTGAACTTGAGCACATCAAGAATTTAATATTGAAAGCTTAAACAATGCGAACTCTTAAGTGGATTTTATTTTTTAAGTGAGGGGAAAATAATGAGTTTATACCTTCAAGTTTTAACACAATGGCTGTTTTGCTCTAATTTCCCTGTAGAGTTATGCTCTGTAATTTCAACTCTGAACAGTCTTGAGGTTAGCAAGTCCTTCTACTTGCTTTTTGGTAGGAGCTACTGTGTTTATAAAAAAGATTCTAAAATTGCATTCGTATTCTTGGCTACAAAAGCACAGCAGCTTGGGTCTGTGATATGTAGCAGGTTATATTAGAAAGTTGGATTCTTTCATCAAAGAGGGGATTAGAGAGAAAAATGCAAATTCATTTAATTTTAAAATTTGAGACTTCAAGTTGCTACTAATTTTTCTGGAGAAGTCATCTCAAGGTATTTGGTTTAGGGAATACATAGTGAAGAAGACAAAGTAGGAGGGACAGATTGTGTCTGGTGTGGGTCACTTTGCACATAGGTTCAAGTCCTTGCTTGACTGTATGACCATACAATTTCTGCTTCACCAAAGCCAGAAGAGATAATTTTTTTAAAATATCCTTTATAATCTAAGAAAGAACAGTAACTTTAATGTCTTTTCCCCTAGAAATTTATTACCTGTGACTCCTTGGAAAACCATCTGTTTTGGTTGTTGCCTTGTGAATTAGGCTGTCATAGTGGTTTAGATGGTCCTGTGCATCACAGAATTTTCCTAAATGTGAGAAAGAAAATTATTTAGTCTACCGACACTCATTTACTTCACTTAAAACCTGTTGCCATCTTGTCTTTTTTTTTATTCCCTCTCTGTCAATGAGAAAAAGTAAAACTTCCTATTTGAAATCAATTTGTCGTCATTTTGCCAGCACTCTCAGGTTGTTCTGCTCCGTGGTGTGGCTGATGGATTGATAAAATACTGCCAAGGTAAAATGTGCATCACAGTGAAAGCTCAGTGGATTAGTTGTTCTTTGTGACATTACACAGCATTTAAAACATCAGGAACTTGGCTAGCTCTGTGCCATTTCAGCCATGTAAGCTGTTGCCAAACTGACCTGTGCAATAAAAGTAAATGCAGCAGCTGCCTACCTTGATGGAAGCAGGGAGGAAGTCATCATTTCCTAGATTTTAGAAACCCAAGCAAGATGAAAACCAAGTTCAGCTTGTAGTCAAAGAAATGTGCTGTGAAGAGAAGCCTTCTGATGGCAGTACCAGCTCCAGATCTAGGATGGAGGAGGCTGTCAGCCACAACTTGGGTCGTTATGTCCCTGCTGTCTGTGGTTCTCTCCCTTGCTCTCTTCTTACAATCTTTTATCTATTTCTATGACTTTCTGCCTATCTGGAGCCTCCTTTACAACTGCTCCTAGAAATAGCTGCTTTTGGATATGTAAACCATGTTTTCCTGTTTCTTGGGCACTTGTAATTTATTTTTGTTGCTCTGAGATTTGGTATGTGGAGGAGGTTATTGTGTTAACTTCATCAAGGTTATTTAAGGATTTTTTTTAAATGTAATGCTGGTAATTTAATTTTTGAAACTATAGTTAATTAACTTGCAAATGATAAATTGATCTCTTGTGCAAAGTCAGCACTATTGTTACTTGTAGATGCAGACATAACTTATCAGGGTTAATCTGTTTGAAAAAAGTTGAGATTTCCTTAAAGTGAACTAATAATCTCACAGTTTCCATAATGTACAGAACTATGCTGTATTACAGTAAATGCTTAGGACCCCATGTTATTTCTCATTGTCTGATTCTGTAAATGCAAGTCATTGCCTCTCACCTTCTGAATGTTTTTTGTCATCTTTCACAATGACCTTTGGAAACTAGATAATATTTTTATCACCCTAAATGGATTCAAAGTCCATTTATTACTTTTTGGAAATCTTGCTATATGCTTTTATACTTGGGTGGAACTGGGTTAAGACAATACTTCAAAATAAAAGGTTTTGCTACTTCAGGTCTGACTTCTCATTGATAATTACATTAACTGAAAAAGTAGATAGATGTAAGAGCCATCGTACCTCAGGCAGTGAATTAAAAGTGTGGAGTCAAGATTGGTGTTGACTTTTTTTAAGGAAGGATTCACCTGCTTTGGGGATGTGAGTACATATTTCATGTGCACCTGAGTATTTAAAACTTGCTACCTCCTGGTTTGTAGCTCTCTGCTGTAGTTTCTGTAGTATTTACATACCTTTTGTCATTAAATTTTGGAAGAATGTACAAGTTAGTTGGTTCCCTATGATTCACCTCTTAGTGAGTCAGGTGATGCAGTCCCTTGGCACTGCTCTGGTATAACTTGGTAGGGGTATTTTCTATGGAGCACAGGAAGGTTTGGGGTGCCAGGGTGGGAAATCTTGAACCTCAGACCTGTGCAGACACGAAAACTTAACGCTCCAGAAACTTCATTTGTGAAATTCCACAGACGTCGTCCTTTCTTGTAGGTATCCTGCATCCAAGGAAAACAAAGCTCAAGATGCTGTGGCTTAGGCTGGCAATTTAGTGAGTGAACTTTGTGATGCAAGCCGAATCTTGCACCATTACAGAGCACCTACACTGAGATACCACTGGTGTGGCTTTGTAAGTGCTCCTTCTTCTCACTTTTCACTTTGTATGTATCCAGTCTTATTAATTACATCTTCCTAGAGAGGTTTATCACTATATTCTGTATGTTTTGTAAGTGAGGAATAACACAATTCCTGATTCCTATGCCGATATATATGCCCAGAATGCTGCTACTAATTTTTAACCTGTTTATCTAATAATCCATGGTATTTACTGGAGTTTCCTACAAGGAAGTTCATCCTATTATATTCTCCAGCTCTCAGTGTCCTTCCCCAATCTTAGGATTTGTTTGTTTAATAGACAATCTGGCAGACAACTGACAGTGTTTGAAAGTTGTTCTTTTCTAAGTAGCTGTGCTAATTTCCACACAGAGTGGAAGCCACTCAGTGGAACAAGTCCAATCACAATCTTATTTTGAAGTTAATGACTTTTAAAATAAAAAATAGTCCTTAAATACAAAAGACAAAAACATCTCTAGGATGTATTTTGAGACTGCTTTGCAATGGTTTTTCTTTGGGATCAACTGTAAAATGATAGGAAAGATGTATTTCCCTTGGTCCAGTTCAACTTGAGCCTTGCTAGTCAAGAGGCTGAAAGTCTCCTGAAGGGCTGAAACACTGCAAGCACCTCTGCAGTGAGACAGAGATGTTGTGATAAAATACTAAATCAAATCATAAACCATGTGAATTGAACTATCACTTCCTTATTTGGCTTACTTGGATCTCAGTGGGTAGCATAAAAAGTGGACGTGTCTTGGTGGAACTGTTACATATAAATGAAATACAAAGAAATGACACCAAGAAGTCTCTTCACATGGCTGGTCTGCTGCCACATCCTGTCCCCTCTCTGTTTGTGTCCCATCGTGTTCCCCACCCCCCACCTGCTTGCCATCAGTTTGCAAGTTCAACAATCAGGACTGTTCTGTGACAATCCTGTTTTCTTGGGAGGATGTGCATGGTGAGAAATCACTGGTGGGAGCCACAGCTGAAAATCCCCGAGCTCTGTCTTTGGGAATGGGGGGAGGCAGATGGGCTGGGGGCTTTGACACCAGTTTGTAGGACGAGGCTGGCAATGGAGCCTGCTGGTGGCAGGTCTGGCCTTGCCACCAAGGAAGGTCCAGCCACATTTCCCAGAGAATGGGAGGGGAACTGTCCTGCTGCATCCAGACACACTCCAAAAACCCTGTGGTCAGGATTCCACAGCCCAGATGCTGGTTAGTCTGTGAGTGTTGGTTGTTTGTCGTGATGTTTTCTGGAAGTTTTGTCTCCAGGCAGGTGCAGCTCAGCCTCTGGCAGCTGCTGGGATGAGGAGGTTGCACAGAGGTGTTTTGGGACTGCCCAAAAACACATGCATGCCTCACCTTGGGCAGTTTAGCAGTTGAGATGAAAACTGGGTGCAGTTTCCTGAAAACAACTTTTTGTATTTCAACATGAAGTAGTAACTGGAGCTTTCAGCCTTAGTGTAGTGCAAAGCCATTGCTTCCAGTAAGAAGTAATTGTTTCGTATTTCGTGGAAAAAATTGCAATAAGAAAGATCTCAGATGATTCATTTCCTATGCAGCATAGGTGTAATTCTCTTGGTTTGAGGCCAGAAATGTGGCTTATGCTTTGGTTTATGTCTTGCACAACCGTTGTAATGTCCTTCCTCTTTTAGTGCGAAGAAAATACGAAGTACTGCAGCACAGTAGGAAAACAAGATAAGCTGCACGCTTTGCCAGTGGCTACTGTGAGTCTGGTGGGGTGTGAGCTGATCCCATGGCATTCCAATAGACCTATGAGCAGAAAATGCAGTGATGTCAAACAGGGTTGTCCACTTACCTTGGTCAGAATTGTGTTGGCGACTGTAAGATAATCTGACCAGAGGGCAGGTCAGGTCACATGAGATATCAGGGTGAAAATCAAAGGCAATTAGTGCTTTAAGATTATAATCCTGCTTCAGTAAAAATGACCTGTTGTGTAGGTGTAGGGAGAAACCACCATTTTTCGTTGCTGCATTTTAGTACTTTTTGAATTGGTTCAGGCCATTGTGTTTCATTTAAAATGGGCTGAAAATGTTCTTCTGTGCAGCCAGGCTTGAGATCAGAGGGTGAAGTGCCTCATTGGAGTGGCATCAATGCACAGCACCACTAACACGGGAGCAAGCTACCTGTGCTCCAACTGCTGAGTGTGCCTGAAAGCTGATGGATTCCTTTCTGTGGGTGTTTAAAATGGCTTTGTGGGATGTTCTGCAGCAACAACTGGGAGGCACTCATGGCACTTGCATTGCTTCTTCCTGCACATTAATCCTGAGAAGGGAAAGCTGTCGCTCAGTTCCTCTGGCTTGGGTCCCACTTTCAGACAAGAGTTTGCTGCTGAAAGTTGGCCATCCACATTTTAACTTCTTGGAGCTTAATAAAAGTCATAGGGTTTCATCTTTAGGGGCTTAAAAAGTTCATGACTTCCTTGACTCTTGGATGCTTCTGAGGGAATCGTGAAAATGGAAAATTGATAGAAATAGGATGTTTTAATTAGGCCTTGAAAGAAACTTCTCCAGAGTAACAGATCAGCCCTCAGTGTCAAATGCCTAATGGAGAGGCACTGCATATGATCAGAATTCCATTTAATTTGGTAATTGTGAGGTGCCTCTTACTGAATTGCAAACCAAATTAAGACATACAAAAGGGGTTTTCTTTTAATATTCTTCTACATTAAAAACAAACTATTTGACTGTAGCAGAATTAATAATTTCAATATAAGAACTAGAGAAGAACTTCCCTCAGTCGAAACTATAAGCTGAAAAATAAGGTGATAACTTAGGAAACAGAAATTGCTGTACTAGAAAGTACATTTTTGGTCCTTTTTTAGAAACCGTTGTTTCTGAGTTGTTTACTGAGAAGAAAATTCGAGGCTTTTGTGTTGGATTAGATTGATCAGGACGTAAGCTGTGTAAGATTCTGTAAGCTGTGTTTTCATTTGCTTTAAAATGATTCTTTAAATTTTACTTTAAATACAAGCTGCTTGTCACTCAACTAATAATCTTGATGAATAAGTAGCTATCATTTCAGACAACTTTTCTAACTTGTGTTGATTTTACAATGTATTCAATTTTCAAGGCACTATTTTTATATATCTTTTTGTATTCTTTTACCTCAGTCTTATGAATGGCTATGAATTTTGAGGTCATGTTTTCATTAAAAGTGCCATTCCTGGTCTTGTTCCTCTTGTTCCTCTGTATGGGAATGCCTACTTCTGATAGAGAAGTAATATTTTCGGCAAGAGTTGAGAGGACTTACACAATTTTCCTTTTAAGGACATACTTTGTTGTCTTTTACATGCAAATAGATTAATTCCCAGCTATTTCTTTATCTTCCTATTCTTTCCTTAAACCTCCTCTTAAATGTTTTATACTGTCAGAGTTAACTACTGAAACCAAGGGTAGTATGGTACAAATTATTGGTATCTGTGTGTAGACCACTGGGGTAAATATTTCTTCATGGAAGATGGAAATCCCTCTCTCTTCCAGGAGTCTGAACTGCAAATTTATTTCTGTTGAGAAACGAGGAGGTGGGTATGAAATGAGTTGTCCATAGGAGTTTGAAGGCAGGAGCTCTGATACTCCTCTTGCATCTTTTTTGCTGACCTTGAGTGTTTCTTTGCCTGTGAGCTGACCAGCAGAGCTGGGAGCTTCCTTGCTGAGAGCTCCCCTGCTTTCCTCTCTGCACCTCTCCCTATTTTCCAGTCTTCCCGAATGTTTGCCATGCCCTCAGCTGGGTGCAGCCCTCTGGCAGACACACACGGCTCTCCACATACCAGGGTCTGTTCATTTGAGTGTGTTCTAAATGCTCAGCCTGTATCCCTTCATTCAGTGGAGGCATTTCCTCAGTGTATGAATATTTCTCTGCATTCACCCCAAGGTGTCTTTTTTCCTTTGCTTCCTCTCTTGTATTCCTTCGTCATCAAACTCCAGTTTAATTTACCCTTTCATGAAATATATTTGCTTTCTTCTCTGCAGCTCCTGACCTCTAGAAGCTCAGCTTTTAAATTGTATTTTTAAGTGACTGCTTAGTTTAGAAAATGTGGAAGAAAGCCTGTGCAAAATATGTGGGGATTGGTAAAGAACCTGTGCTATGGCTTCCTTACTGCACTCAAAATTTATCTGTGCTCCTTGGAAAGGCTCACATCCCCTCCCCAGTAATATCAGCATTGTGGTGACATACAGAAGAGCTGCCATTTTATCTGCCCCTAGCAATTGTAATATCTTCTAGAAAATGCAGCAGGCTTAGTCATCGTCCCTTGCTTAACTTGCCCGTCTTAGTCCTTGCTCTGAGACACCCTCAGCTGAGCCCTAAGACACATTTCTCTGACTTGCTGCCTAATTCACTGTCAGCTATCACTTAATGTAAACAATTTGTTCCTTGCCATGCTTGGTCATTTCCAATCTTCTGTTTTTCCAGCCCAGTCAGTGGCAAACTGGAGTTTCTTTTCAGCTCCTCATCCCATTGTCTTTTGGAGTAACTTCTTATCTTCTGTCCCAATCTCAGCAGACTTTGTCCCAGGTTACTTTTGTTCTCACTGAGGTCAAATTTTGTCCTTTTGTATTTAAATCAGACTGCTGCTCCTCTAATACACCTTGAATGCCTGCATCCCTAGGGAAACAGGGATGTAGATGGGTCTCCAGCCTGGATAGGACCTCCAAGGAGATGGGATGTGCAGAGCCTGGAAGGCCCAAGTACTGTGACAGGAGTTTGAAGTGGAATTTGGCACTTCATACTTGTAATGAAGCTGTACTGACTGCACTTTTCCATATGACTTTAAATTTAGGGTTTTGGGGTAATAGAATATGTCCAACACAGATCATTCTTCTGGCAAGTTTTGTGTGCTTGCTAAAGCCTAATGGGTGCAGGAATATTTAAGACAAAAGATTTTCAGAAGGTAGCACAGGTAATGTAATTTTTTTTAGAGCTGTCTCTTGCAAACAGTGCAACTAACTTGTATCCAGTAATAAAGCTGAGAAACACCTCTAGCAGGACAAATTTTAGTGTGCATAAGTTATTCTCCATGATTTTATCACTGGAGAGAATTAGAGAGTGTTTTACTACTTCTTCCCTCAAACTTACAAATACAATTCTCATAGAAAATAAGGCTTTGGTTGGATACTGATGTTGCCCCACCTGTGCTCTGCTATCTTGACAAAACCCTGTGCTGGCTCTTACCTGATGCTTAGCCCTTACTTGTCTGCTACAAGGTAACATTTTGAAATTTTTTCTTTATTTGTAATTTCTGCCAGTTTTGTTCCCCAAGAACTGAAGTTGATTGCTGTGTGACAGGACAGTGAAGCTGCTCAAATGTCAATCTGATGCCCCAAGGGGCATGGGTGGGTGTCACACCACTTCTCCTCAGCAGCTCTCAATGCAGGCTCATCACCCACACTGGATAACCTGGCAGAAAAATCACTTCTGTTTTGGGGCAGGACTAAGTTATTGCTGGTAGGCACCTCTTGAACCAGCTTTCTGTGGGGACAGATGAGGACATATCAATCAGGTGCTGCCTGCATCAGGGGAGCAGGGAGGGAGCAGGGATGGAGGGAGGATGCAGAAGAGGATGCAGAAGGTTGGTGTCAGCAACCTGATAGACCCAGGTAGCCATGAAGTCAAACTGGCCCATTAAAGGGAATGGGCTGTAATTTCCTGTTTGCACCTTTTCCACCCCTTTTTTCAATTAATTAATACTACATTTGCTCCTTTTCTTCACTGCTATAAGCATAACCTGCCTCCAACCTCTTAAAAGTTAATCCATGAGACTGAGTATTGTAAAGTGAATTGCCTCAGGTCCTGCCTACTTGAAAATACTTAGCTTATCCTAGGAGTTTTAAACTATTTTCCTCTAGAGACAAGTGTTCTTATAAAAGGCATTCTTGTGGGTTTGCCTCAGATGTTGATTGTGGTAGCTATCTGAGTTTCTTTTTTTTAAAAGGGCAAATCTACATAGGGGTCAAGGTGCCACCAGTTTTTAGTGGTCTGCACTGAACAATGGGTCCATAGTTGTATCTATATCAGGGATTGCTCATAGTATTGGAAGAGAAATTGAGTTTAAACACTTGATGCCACAATTTTTACGTCTTAAGCAAGGGGTTAGGTAGGTGTCTGGTTCAGCTTCATGGGATGCTTTCCTGTTACTTTTGTGTCTTGTTGCTGGAATGTCTCTATTTGTGGCTTTACCTGTCTTGTTGCTCCATGTGTTTTGTGCTCCTTTTACCCTCCCCCTAAAGAATCTGACTTCCCATTTATTGCACTCAGATTTCACGTCAACGAGAAATTTTTAGTCCCTTTGCTTCCTATTGCAATTGTTAATAATTGTTAATATCGCTGTTGTTGGGATGCTTTGTGCTGGTGTCCTTTGGCTTGTTGCTTCTTGGCAGGTCCCTCATCCCATGTCAGATGGTTGTGCATGCTATAATTGATCAAGTAATGCAATAAGGACAAATAATACTAATTCGTACAAATAGTGCAAATAATTAACATAGTAGCAAAAATAAGTGACATGAATCAAGGTGGTTTATTAAAAGGCTCCCTGATTATGCTGATCACAGATCTTGAGATTTCTGAAGAGAAGCCAGATATTGGAAAGCACTATGAATAATTTTGGAGATGGGAGAGAGAAACTGTGAGTCATCCAGGATCTTTAGTGCAAACAAAACAGCACTAGAAAATCTTTAGTCTGTAATTCATGAAAGAAGAAATTGAGAGAATGCACCCCTTCAGTCCTGCATCTTATCAGTTATGAAGTTTGTAAAACAGGAAGGGGAAACGAGCATTTGCTGCGTGACGTGTAACATCTGGCCTGAAATTAAACATTCCTCAGGGTTTCCTAAAATTGCCTGTCAGTAATCAGGATCTTTGAAACGCCACTAAAATATTTTGCTCCGTATCTCTCTCAGGTTTCCTGTATGCTTTGTAGCTTAAAAACCAACTATCTTGTAGAGATTTCTGTATAATGTATTTTTTTCACTAGCCCTATGCTGTCGAGGTGCAGGGTGTTGATGAGGCTGACAGGAGTGTGTTGTTTGTAACAGCGCCAGCGCAGGCTTGTGCTGCTCTGTGCAGCCAAAGGATGCTGTCTGTGTTCTCTCATTATTTGAAGTTCAGGGGAGAAACTTATATAAAAGTCTTTAACCACAAAAGCAGAGGCAAAATACTGTTGTCTGTGTCTTGCAAACAAGTTGAGACAAAAAGTTTTGATGTATAATCCAAACCTAAATTTCTCTTCTGATGGAGAGAGCTGCAAATCTCTGGATTTTACGTCTTAAGCATTGCCCCTCCTTCTCACACCTGGTTTTGAGATTCTCTTTTATCTTTAATTGTATCCCTTTGGCCTAGTCTTCCCACGCCCTGAATTGTTCCCTTTTCACCCCTCCTTCCTTTGCTCTTACCGTTCTCAGGGTGGAAAAACAGTTACATAAAAAACTGTGAAATGTATTTCTCCCTGTGGAATAGCCGTAATCTTAATTTAATCCAATTACGTTGGCTAAACATATTAGCTGGATGCTTTTGTTAACAGTTGACCTTTTAGAAATCTGTGTCCTTGGATTACAGAGCTGAACAGAGGAGCAGAGGTGTTTTGTGCCATTGGGAGCTGCCACCAGTGGTCTGCTGGGAGTGTGGTGCCTGCGTTGGTTAGAAGGGTGCAGTTCAGTTTTGCCCTGTCGCCAGTGAATTTTGTGCCCCTTCACACAAAATGTGGAGGAGAGTGGCTTTAGTGCTCTGCACGTGCTGCTGCACCATGGGCTTGTATGAGTTTCATGTGCTTTAACTTGCCTTTTAATAAGTCTGAGGTTTGCAAGCAGAGTCCAATAGAAAGATGTTAGTTAGCTATCCATAAATAAATGCATATGAATTAATTTATTTAGAGCCTTCTGTTGGTCACAGACCCAAAGTAAAGTGTATAGGATAAATCCACAATACACAATACAGAAATACCTGTCTGCAACTCCATAGCAGAATGTATTGTTTTGTCTTGGTTCACTGACGAGCAGGACATTATCCAGCCCTGTGGGGTGAATCTTAAAAAAAAAAGCAAATAATGTACTCTGAATTACTCTGCCTAACTGAATAAACAACATTCTTCAGAAACAGTTATTTGTCTAAACTTGATTAGACATAAAATTTTTTTCTTTTTTCCCTGTCTTCCAGGTAATGTGCTTTCTATTGTTAGGATAACAAGTATCCCCAGATTTAATTTCAGTAACCTGAGTGGCAGGGAAGGGTGTAGAATTGTTTCCAAAGATAGTATATTGTGTTTCTGCTAAGGAACAGAATTCATATTGGTGGTGGTTTTTATTGCAGTTTGTCTGTGTGTTGCATAGTTTAACAGAGTTTCATTCACTATTTTTGTTATTCAAGATGTACACAGCTTCCCTTTGAGCTGAATGCCTCATTTGGTTGATTTTCAGGCATTGTCTTTCTAATACTACTTTTGCTCCACCTTGCTTTTATGTAGTCAGTGTGAAATAAATGTTAATGTGAAATAAATGTAGTGGTTGTGCTTTCAACAAGGACAAGTTTTTGAGAGGCAGAGGAGAAGACTTGTCCAATGCTGCTCTTGATGTCATGTCTTTAATTTCACTGGTGGAAAGTTCACAGTAGTGGAAATTATTGCTCTTTTCAACGCCATCCTTTTAAATGCTGAAGGGAAAAACATAACTTGCACTAACACTACTTTTGCACAAACTGAGATGGATATAAGGAGTTTTTCAAAGGAAATGTAGCTTTGTGGGTCCATACACGTAGGTGCTTGAGAGGCTGACTGTCTTTGTTTTTCTTAAATGAAATGTTCTCAACTCAACTGAGGGCTGAAATCTTTCATACCTATTTAAGAAGGTCCAGACTAGACTGAAATACACCATGCAATTGTCACTCAGCTTTTCAAATGTAAAAAAAATTGCCGAATTTTCAAATAAAAACCTCATCAGCCTAGCCTTTGAGTGACATATTTAAGTCTGCCTTAGGATTCCAGTAAATATTTGGATTCCACTGTGATGCATATGGGCTACGAACCTGTACTGATAACCTTGCTGTGAAAAGTTCCCTGCTCTCTGCCTTTCCTATCATCTAAATGCTGTGCTTGATAAAGTGAAATATACTTAACAATCCATCAATTTAAAAAAAAAACCCTTTTTCTTAACAGGCAAAACGAAGGCTGGAGCTAGGAGAAAGTGGCCACCAGTATCTTGCGGAAGGACTGAAGACTCCAAAGGGGAAAGGAAGAGCTGCAACAAGAAGTCCAGATAGTCCAAAAAGTAAGGGAACTTGTAACATGCTGTCATCAGTCTGCACTACCTAGCTTAGAGTGTGTTTATTGCTCTCCTCACTGAGATGAGTATGCGACAAACTCAGCCCCCAGCCGGGCATTTGACAGCAGGCTTGCAGCATGCAGGGGCTGCTGCTGAGAGGCTGCAGAGGCTCCGGGCTGCCCGGTGTGTCCCTCTGCCTGCATCCTCTCTGCCCAGGGCTTCCCCTTCAGCCAAGGACATGATGCTGGGCTGCTCAGAGAGGTGGATGCTGAGGAATGAAGGTGGTGTGATGGGATCCAAAGCACAGTTATTAGGCCAGGCTCATCAAGCCAGCCGCCTCCTTCGCTGCTGGAGTTAAAGCAGCTGGCTGCCAGGGCTTCTTTCCCTGGGCAGGGATTTGCAGAGTGCTGTGCCTCAGCAGCACTGCACAATAAATGCTCCTTGTGGGGTCTGGGCTGCCTTCTCTCCTTGCAGTGTGACTGGATAATTACTGCCACTGCCTAGTTGCTCTGAGTACTAATTTTTGCACATCTGCATTGCCTGGGGCAGTGGGCTTCTTGCTACAGGTGGTGGGGGCTGTAGCCTTGCTACTTCATTTGGGGGGTTTCAGCAGGAAAATTAGGCTGGCAAGGAGAGGGAGCCAGATGGGGCAAGAAGAGGACTGGGGCAGCAGTGGTAGTGATGTCAGAGCAAGAGATGCCAAGGGGGGTCCATCCTTACTATTTCTGTAGGAGAAATGGAATTCAGTGAAGATACAAACTTAAAGCATGGGAGTTAAACAAACACGGTTGATTTAATGAAACTGAACTTCATTAAGCTGAATGAAGCCTCTTTTAAGTTGAAGTGAATTCTTGTAGAAATTCAGTACTGTTTGGTGCACAGGATGCTGCTGCAGCATTGATACACCCTACAAGGAACTTTGTGCATGATGAGGAGCACGTGCCATTTTAGGTGGGAGTCCAGTGGCTTCTTGCCCTTATGGCTCTGATTCCCTTACTCTTTTCTAAACCCCAAACAAACCAACCATCCTGCTCTAAATCCACAAGGTCATGTAAGTGATGTGAATGAGATTTAGATGAGATGTTGGGAAGAAATTCTTTCCTCACCCGGTGGTGAAGCAGTGGAACAGGTTGCCCAGAGAAACTGTGGATGCGTCATCCCTGGAAGTGTTTCAAGGCCAGGTTGGATGGGGCTCTGAGCAATCTGGTCTAGTGGGAGGTGTCCCTACCCATGGCAGGGAGGGTGGAACTAGGTGATCTCTAAGTTCCCTTCCAACTCAAGCCTTTCTATGAATATTCTTCCATTTCCCAGAGCTGACAACCCCTGAATCTACCCAAAGAAATATAGCTAGCTGGTTCTCTTTGCAAAGATGCAAGGTCTTGGTTTTCATTGGAAAGCCATCGTTTTCTTCAAAATATTTAGGGTAGTCTAAAGGTTTGCCCTCAGGTAGGATTTTCAGTTTTGACTGACTTCTGCAGGTGAATGTGTGACCTGAACCTGAAAAACATGGAAAAGACCACCAGATCAGCTTAAGTTCCATCCTGCATAATACTGGAAGCAAATGAAGGGTTTGAGATGTACCAGCCCAGCAGACTTGTAGTAATGGCTGGCTCATTTCCCCTGACAGAAAGGCCTCGAACATTTAGAGTTAGAAATCATTCTGATCCAAGTATTTAAACTCTAAAAAGCCCGTCTGTTAAGTGTATAGATGCTGCATTTCTGCATGGAAACCATGAATTAGTCCAAGCCATTTGCTGACTTCTAGTTTAGGAGATATGGATACTCTCTCCCAGTTGAAGCATTGTTTGGTTATGGAGCAGTGATAATTATAAACTGTATATTACATTAATCTCCTCTAATTCACTTGAGTTTTCTCAGGCTGTGGAGTCTGACACTGATGGAATCTGTCACTGTGTTCACCCACTGAAGTACACCTAAGTCCTGCTTAATTGCATATGAAACACTTATCTCACATGAGGGGAAAATCAAACCCTGATGAAAGCTGGCTATCAGCCTGATGAAGGAGACTCACAGGGGATTTTTTGGGTTTGCTGCCAGGATAAATAGATACTAAAAATACTATTATGAATTCATATGGTAAAAGCCTCAGCAGAATATTGCTATATGTATCTGTCAGACTACTGGAAATATTTGCATTTTAAAAAACGTATATATTTGCTCATGTACCTGTGACTTTTGGAAAAGTACATCTTGAAATACAAATACTTAGTGGTAAGTTGTGTCTTAATGCAGAGGTATGAGAGATTTCTTTAGTAGAAGTGAAAGAAGTAACTGTAAAATATATAATTTCATTTTTGGTTGCTGCTTTCAGAATGAAAATGAGAAAAAACTGATTTAACTTTCTTTTTCCTTTTCCTTCCAAGCTCCAAAATCTCCTTCAGAAAAGACTAGGTATGATACATCCCTTGGCCTTCTTACAAAGAAGTTCATTCAGTTGCTGAGCCAATCTCCTGATGGGGTCCTAGATTTGAACAGAGCAGCAGAGGTCCTCAAGGTGCAAAAAAGGAGGATTTACGATATCACCAATGTACTAGAAGGCATCCATCTCATTAAGAAAAAATCCAAAAACAACATTCAGTGGATGTAAGTATTCATTATCCTTTTCCATCCCTGCTGGCTGATTTCACTATCACAGGGCAGCAGTGTTTTTCTTCTCCCACCTTCCATTCTAACACTTTGCTCCAAGCAATCATCCAAAATGCTTTCCAACAGAATAAAGTTTTTCTGTTAAGAAAGGTTTATAAGAAGCATTTGTCAGGGACATTAGAAACCAGCAGTTGGTTTGAAAACTGGATTAATTTGTTTACTTCTGCATGTGGAGCAAGTTTTAGGTATGTGTCTCTACCTACTGCCTTCCTTGGGTTTTTTTAAAGCTGTGGTTAGAAACAAGATTTTGGAAGTAGGTAGAAATACTCAACTCTTCCATCTTGGTGGCAGCTCCAAAATGTGTTGTTGTGACAAAAAGATGTTTTTTCTGGAAAGCATCGTTTATGTTGACTTGCTGTGGGTGGGTTTAGGGAGGAAGGACTAAGAACTTGATCTGCAGTGTGCAATCCTGCCTCTCCCCTTTACCATGGCATAGGGTCAAACTTTACAGAGGCTGAAGGGGTGTCTTCCTTCCTTCCTTCCCTGTGTGTGTAGGGGCTGCAGTCTGTCAGAGGATGGTGGGATGCTGGCGCAGCGCCAAGGCCTCACCAAGGAGGTGACCGAACTGACTCAGGAAGAGAAGAAGCTGGATGAGCTAATCCAAAGCTGCACCCTGGACCTCAAGCTGCTAACGGAGGACTCAGAGAATCAGAGATATCCTTTTACCCAAAACCTCAAAGGTGCTCAGCCCTGTAATACTAGGAGAATTCCTCTATGTGATGTGGTAGAAAGGAAGCGTCAGAAGCTTCAAAGAGTTGAAAAGGTTTTAATGTAGTTTGATATAAAAGTTACTTAAGCAGCCTGAACCTGTAATGCTTCTGGAATGTGAAAAGAAAAAAAAAGAAAAGGTGATACATGAAGGAGACTTAACATTTGTGTTCACATACAGTAGAACCAAGAACCTTACTGATTAATGAGTGACAATATCCAATAGCCCTTCATTTTTGCCTAAAGCACACCCCAGTTTTATGTGTTCAGAAATTATAGAGGCATGAAAAGAAAGTCTGATAAGGTAATGGAGTTGTGTAGTAATTACTTTTTAAATTTATATATTTATTTTACTTTAAACTGATATGTATATAAATTAGAGGCAGAGAGAGGAAAATAAAGTTGGGATTTGGTTTAGTCTGAAACTTGCAACTAAGTTTCAGATTCCTCAGGTTAGAGAATTTATAATAGAATATCATAAATAAAGGTTTTATGAGCTCTCAAAATACCTTAGTCTGAATTATTTAATGTAATAGCAATACTAAATTGCATAAGGTTCATGTGACTTATTTTGGCTGTTAATGCCCTTTGTAATTAACCAGTAGTAATTCTCCTTACATTTTCCACCTATTAGCAACAGAAGAAAGCATTTTATTAAATGCTGATATGAAAACTTATTACACTATATAATAAGTAGTGTTTAAATGGTATCTAATAAAGTGGATTTACTCTGTTCCAAAGGATAGGAAATAAGTGGGAGTACCAGTAGAAAGTACTTGAACTATGTGAACGTTGTCTTTGGACTGGATTTCTTAGACATTTTGATGTAACCAAAGATCACCAAGGAGCATGGGCAGTAGGATCAGCACTGCCTTCAGCTAAGAGCATGATCCATGAAGAAACATAAGCAAGACAAAACTGAACACGACAATCCTTGAGTTTTGCAGTACTGAATCCTGTGAGGATGAATCTGCACTTGCAAACATTACTGAATGAGTGGTGAAAGCCTTGATAAAAGCCATTTGGGTGAAAGATGACCTGTCACTTTGCCTCTTGAACTGTTTGCTCTAAGATAGATGCAAGATATATTGGAGCTCAGGCAGTCTGTCTTGCTGTACTGCTCAGTAACAGCACACATTCACACCACCAAAACATATAATAACATGACTCAGGTTTTTTACTTCTCTGGCATAAACATTATGCCAGGTACCTAACAGATGACAAAACTAAAGAGCTGGAACCACATGCATGTGATCATGGCTGTTTCACAGTTCTTTTCACAGCCAAAAAGCACTTTGACACCTCAGTTGCATGGATCAGTTCATGAGGCTTCACCATGTAGTAGCCCCCAAAACACTGTCATTTTGACAAATACATGTTGAACAGCAAAATATTCATATTTATTCTGTGCTTATGCAGGAATTGACATTCTGCTTACACAGGCTTTTAAAATAATTTTGTATCATATAAACTAATATATAAATGTAAAAGTGTTGCATAAATGTTTATATATTTATATATGTTGTATGTATAATATATTTCTATTTGCAAAGCCCCTCAAATTTAAACTGAAATTATGATTTTTGTCAGCCTGGAGAAGAGAAGACTCTAGGGAGACCCTCTAGCACCTTCCAGTACCTCAAGGGGGCCTGTGGGGGAGCTGGAGATGGCGTTTTTTAAGGGCATGTAATGACAGGACGAGGGGGAATGGCTTTAAACTGAAAGAAGGTGGGTTTAGATTAAATGTTAGACAGAAATTCTTTACGGTGAGGGTGGTGAGGCACTGGGACAGGTTGTCCAGAGAAGGTGTGGATGCCCCATCCTGCTCCAGGCCAGGTTGGATGGGGGGCCAGAGCAACCTGGTCTACTGGAAGGTGTCCCTGCCCATGGCAGAGGGGTTGGAACTAAATGATCTTTAAGGTCCTTTCCAGCCCAAACCATTCTATGATTCAATGATACCCTGTCTGCACTTCTATAGCATGCATCTATAAATCCCTATACATTTTTTCAGTGATTTTTCAGCCCTCTGCATTTTGATAGCAAGTGCATAAAAATTTTTGCTTCATGGCGTCTGTGAGTAATTTCAGGTTGTTGAACCTTAGCTTGTGTAGTTTCCTGCATATAGAGGAGAGAAGCACTCAGCTCAGAGAATCCCTTTTGTTCACTGAGTCGTGGCCCCAGCTGTTACATCAAAGAGAAGTTCTCACAAGGCTTCATGGCAATCACAGTGCACAGAACAGAAAACCTTGGGCTAAGAGCTATGTAGCTGTGAGAAAATGGAAAAATAATCCAAAGACTTCTGCCTCTTCTAATAGTCTGAATGTGTTGCAGCCTGGGTTGGAAAATTCCTTAACAGCCATTACATTAGCTTATGTGACATATCAAGATATTCGAAAAATTAGTGGCCTTAAAGACCAAACTGTTATAGTTGTGAAAGCTCCTCCAGAAACAAGACTTGAAGTGCCTGACCCAGTGGAGGTAAGGAGGACTTGGCATGTTCTGCCAGGTTATCTATCATTTTTCCACAGATGCAGTGTCTCTTGAGTCTTACTGAGCCCAGGCACACAGCCCTATAGTCTTACAAATTTTAGGGATGTTTCTTTTAAAAAGGGGAAACTTTAAAAATCAATTTACGCAGAACAATTGTTATTTGTTCCTTTTTGCTCACTTTCAGTTTTCTTTAGAGTAATACACACTATTTAGAGATATTTTCTTTTGCCATACTTTATATAAAGAATAGCTCTTTATTGGAAAATTGAAATTTCCTTGGTTTGTGACAACGTAAAACCTTTTCCAAATTCAGCTTTGTTATTTTGGTTAAAAAGTTAATGAATAACTCAACGCCTTAAGCATCTTAACAACTGCTACAAGAGATATCCTAATGTATTTAAACATATGTTTTCATGTAGGAATTTCTTTTCTGAAATATTAGTTATTGTAGAAATTCGTGTTTTACTCCTAGAACACATTCTCACCCTTCCTTCTTTCATCATCGCTGGCACTTACTTTAATTCTCACTTATGAAGACAGACCCAAGTATGTTGGGCAAATGGGAATAATGGACAGGAACCACTGGTTTAGAGATTCAAGAAATGTCCCTAATTTCTTCACTCAAGGAGCAGCTAGAGATGGGACTAACCCCACAAACTCTGCTATGTTTTGTTCATACCTGTGCCTTAACCCTTCATCCCTGCACTGGGCCAGTGAGCTCAGCGATACCTGCTGCCCTGTAGGCAGGAATAGGCTCTGAATTCCTTGTCCCTTTTTTTCCCCTAAGATTATCCTGCAGTTACTTAGACCCATTATGGTTTCTATCCATCTTTTTTTTCTTTTCTCTGCTTTTGTCCTCACTTTCCCCTTTGAACCCTGTTGCAGGTTTTGGCAGGAAGAATAAATCATTTTGCTGCAATGAGGAAAGGATGTCTTTTATCAGTATTCATAAATATATACTGTTATTGTTGTTTGCTTTCCTGTTTCTTTCCCCTGGGCATTATGCTTTGATTTTTAATTCAGTGAAATCAGGCAGGCAGAGAGAGATGCACACAATCATTAAAATTAGTGCTTAGACCTCCCTTATCCTCTATACCAAACTTACTTAATTTTCAGCTTCAGGCAGTAAGGTCCTATTTCTTTCTGTCACATGCAGTTACATTTCAGTGTTCTTTTTTTGCATACCTCAGTCACTCAACAGCACCTTCCTTCTTCACCTCCTGCTCTTCCCATCTCCTTCTTTCCTAATTATCTATAGCATTGCCCTAAGTACTCTTAACTGTTTTTGCTGCCCTGGGAAACCCCCATTCAGTTGCTGTTCTCTGTATTTGTAAGCTCTGTCTATTATATTACATAACTGTCAGAACCCAAATAATATGAGGAACATTTTGTCAAAGGGCACAAAAGGAAGTATTTTAAACAAGTCTGCAAAGAGGTACCTAATGCCTGTATTCATGCTTTTTAGAAAACTGTTAATGCAATACAGCAGGAACAGGTTTATTTGTAACCAGAGTAATTTATGATTTTCCATCATAACGCAAAGAGCAGCTTTGCAGGTTTTCTGTGCCTAGGTCATGTTGGTTTATTGCATCAGTGTGTGAAAGTGAAGAAAAATGTTACCTTCTTGAGACAAATTAGCAGTTCCTATTCAGAACCTCCATCAAAATCACTGCCTTGAGGGGACAAAAGGACTTACATAAATAAGTTTGGGTGAAGAAAATGGCATCTGGCTCGGGGTTTTTTTGTTATCTGGAAATGTTGCCTGACAAATAGGTGAACTTACATGTAGATATTTCAGTTCAGTTGAATAAGTGCTGAAGGCTTTTGGGAGAGTGGGAAAGATGTTTTGGCATATTTTTAAAGCAGAAACATTTACACAAATGCATCCAATATTATTGTTATGAATAACAATAAAACCTGTGACTTGCATCCCACAGCTCCATTCCATCAGAATGCTCCAGGCTATTGTGGTTGTAAGAAAATGTTAGGAGTTTAATCCTTTATACCTCCCTCCTTATGGTATGACACACAAAATGGTGGGATTTTGAGATTTGTGCACCACAGTGGGAAAAGTTTTGATGTTCTAGTCTGGGAGATACCTCAGCCAAACCTTTCACATCTTGGGAAAAAAAAAGGCTTGGTCTTCTTCTGATTAGTAAAACTGTACTCAAACACTCACACCCCAGTAAGAATTTACTCAGTGTCATCAGTATTCTGTTGTGTTCATGGGTGTAACGCCATTCTGATGTTCTGTTAGCAGAGTGCATTAATACATTTATCCAGTACTCAAGGACCTATTGAAGTTTATCTGTGCCCAGAGGAAAATGATGCCCTCAGTCCAATGAAAACCTATAGTCAGGACCACAATGGAAATATCTCCAAAACCATTTCCAAAGGTAAAGTTATTTCTTTGCAATACTAATGGCCATTCTTCAAGCTTACATTCAAGGTTTTTCATTTTGAACTTTGGATTTCCAGCTCTTATTCTTTGGCTTTATTTTTCTAAGAAGTGAAAAGCTAAGGCATCAATTTTTCACTATGCATTTCTGGTTTATGTAGTGTTTTCCTTTGCATCATTTGTTTAAAATAAGTCTCCTGTTTGCATATCATATGAAACCAAAGTGTATACATTATTGAAGAAAGAAACAATTTTGTTCCTTTTAAGTTTTCAAATAGGACAGGAGCAGTAAAGATCCATCTCAACACAAGAGGCAGAAGTCTCTATGTATATGTGAAGCTGCATTGCTTCACTGATGACATTTGTTATATAGAAAGTTCAGTTTTGACTACAAACTCCACTGAAAAATGGGTATCTCACTATGCTCGATTTAGCATTTCCCTCCTATAGTTGTTCAAATGCTGTAAGATACCTTTTTAATAGCAAAGTCAGAGATGAGAGCAACATGTTCATTTTTGAGAAGCCCTTTGTAACATATCCAAAAAAAAGGTAGAAATTATATGAAGGCCATTTTTAAATTGTTGAAATGATGCTTTATGAAAGGCGCTTTATGCAGTGGTTCCTTTGTTTGATCTGTGACTGATATTTCTACTGAGATTAAATGTGTCATCTTTTATTTTTTTTCCTCTCCCTCCTCTCACAGAAGTGGCTTCTGCTAACTCAGGACAAGGTGACTGCTCAGTAAATATGGCAACAATCTCTCCATTGGCTTCTCCAGGCAACCTTCTACAGCAGACCGAGGACCAAATTCCCTCAAACTTTGAAGGACCCTTTGTGAATTTGCTGCCTCCTCTTCTTCAGGAAGATTACTTGCTGAGCCTTGGGGATGAAGAAGGCATCAGTGACCTCTTTGATGCCTACGATTTAGAGAAACTTCCTTCACTGATGGATGAATTTATATACAGCTGATTGTCTTAAGTGCTGTCTGTATCTAAGCTATGTTTTTAATGGAATCAAAAAACCTGCCGTCATTCAGAGTTGTCCTCTACTTACCCTAAAATAGCATTATTAAATAAACTAGGCTCCTGAACAATGCTGATACTTTAATTGAGTGCTCCCTATAACACCATAAGGAAGGCATTTACAGCAGAGCCTTCCCCTTGACCCTGAGCTCCAGTGCCTTGCGAGTCAGCAGGTGCAAGCAGGTGACCGTAAATGTTTTGTCTTCACACTCCCCCAGTCTCTGCTTGCCGTGACAAGTGGGCTTATGGAGAAGGGCTTTGTGAACTGGTTTAGTCCTAAATAGCAATTTTATAATAGTATTTCAGGTCGTGCCTTCTGCAGAGAATGCATGTCTTTTGAGTGTCACAACATGGATTGTACATGCAGTGAACGTAAATATGAAGTAATGCAAAAGAGTGGAATGGGATTCTTCAGCTACTTGTGGGAATGTTTAAATTGCTGTCATAATGCTCATTTTGAGCTGTGTATATGTCTCATTATGAGGTCAAATACTTATGTCCTTAAAAGCTTTTAATGAAAAAAAAAATACACTGTAAATGTAGTGTATATTGCAGATATTGAAAAGTATAAAGTTCTGCCACTTCTCGTAGTAATCGCAGATTTTTGAAAATGCTTGTGTGTGTGTGTGTGTGTGTGTGTGTGTGTGTGAAAGTAGTTTTTGTTGGTTGTTTTTTTTAAACTAGAACGAAGATGCACAGTTCAATTTTACTGCCCCCAGTGTGCATTAGAACTGGTACATGAATTTTTGTGGTACTAAGTGGGGCTTCATGTTAAGTGCCTACTAGAGATGCACTGTGGGTTTTTCCCTCTATGGAAAACACTTATGCCAAGCTCTGTTTGTTCAATATATCATATTTATCTCAGTGGGTTAGCTTCCTCTGCTTACAGCTTTTTATAATTCTCTTCGCCAGCAAAATGGAACTAATTTTTTTCCAAAGTACATAACTGTAAGTACCACATCAACTGAATTGCATTTATTTTTTGAAGATCTTTGCTAGTATAGTATAGTACCAATATTTATTTTTTGAACGTCAAAGGAATTCTAAAGAAGTCTTAAATAATTTTTTTTTTCTTGAGTGTAAAATATTTTGCCATGTTCTGGGCTAAATTAATGTAATGTTGATTAGATGATGCCCATATAATCTTTCTGTTTGCATTACTGTTGTGCTTATCTGACATACTCAGAAAATTAGTACTATTTGTACTGTAGTAGAATATTATGTATGCAGGTTTTCTGGTACCATTGAGTTGCTGCTATGAAAGCTCACACACGAAAAGGCAAGAAGTCACAGTACTAATAAGGAAACTGTATGACTGTGTGGGTTTTGGGATATAACAAATGTATAAAGGGCAACACATAAAGAACTGTTAAACAGTGTTAAGTGTGTGTTTATATGTACAAATGTTTGCATAGATCATTCAGCAGTTGTATTTAATTTGATATATGTTCTCAACTCACACTTTAGTTATCTAGCAGTTTTGTACAATAGAATTAATTTGTAAACACTGCCAGAATATTTTCTAGCTGGTTTGTAATTTTTTAAGAGTTTTTTTAGATGTGGATCTGTAAATAAAATTGTAGTATTTAAAGTTTTTGTCTTGTGGAAGAGGAAAGTAAAAGTTGTGTGAGCATGAAGATTTGTGAGACAAAGGGGCACTTTTGCGAGGGAAGAGAAAATGAAGACTAACGCAGACCATCTTTTTTTGTACAAATTAAACACTTGTCCCAATGTGTGTGGGCAAAATACTAATCTAATTTAGCTTTGCATTGTATGCTAGTTTAAAAAAAAAAACAAACAAACATCTGTAAAATACTGTAAAAAAAAAAAAAGGAAAAAACCAACAAAAAAAGCTTTTATGGTGAGTTTTGTAAATAGATTTATTAAAGGGTGACCTGTTCTCTAGCTGTGATCTTACCACTTCAAATGGATGTAATTTGAATAAATTTTGTATGGTAATGAATCAATAAAAATGACATTTTTTAAAGACTTTAGATTTGTATACAGATGTTTAATTTTTTCTTACTCTTGGTGCCCGTCATGCTGTTTCTTGAAACCTGTTACTGTTTTCGTTATTTATGCAAACACTCATCTAACACCAGATAGTTTCAATCCCATTTACTTACAATGTCAACAGTAAGTTCAGTGGGTTTTTTTTAAGCCAGAGTGAAACAAGAAGAAAAGACATGTTAATAGACAGAGCAGGTGATCCAGAGGTTGGGATAATACAAGTTTTTTTTTATTTATTCCTTCTCATATGAATTAGAAAGAAAGAGACTTCTTGCAAACTTCATAGAGATTGTTTTACTGTAGGATTAAATCACATGAAAGCAGTTGTTGGGGATCTGCTTAACCTTCCTACTGATAATTCTCCAGAAGTTTCCTGATAGTAGCTTTGAAAAGCTGTGTGTTTTCTTGAGTCACTTCCAACAGTCCCTTGTGCCAGACCTGTATTTACAAACTTGTGTGTCTCTTCTGGTATTGCTGCAGCACCTTTCTAGATACATGCCATCCATCAATTGCAAAAAAAAACCAAATAAAAAACCCAACAAAAAATAACAACACAAACCCCCAGAAAAACAACCAACCAACCAAACAAACAAAAAAAAATAAACCCCAAACAAAACAAAAAATCAGGATAATAAAATCACAGTAATGTGGTTGACTGTTTTAATGTAATGTTGTATGTCTGAGCAAGTCATTTGTATCTTGTCAACTTCCTGCACACTAGGAGAAGGCTGTTAGTTTCTCTATGCATCTCCATGTATTCAAACATCTCCACACTGCAGTACTGAAAGGAAGACTACAAAGGTCCTCTCTATATTCTTAATGAATAATGAAGGAGGGCTAGATGGCTGTTGTTTCTGATCTCCCTTTGCAGCAGAGGTGGCAATAAATTATCTGCTGTACCTCCCTGGCCTGCTCTCAGTTTCTCTATTCTACAACTGCCATAAGCACTTTTTCTTTGCCCCTGGAATCTGCTATGGATTACCAGTTTTCATGTCATTTTCCCCTCTCCTTCCTTCTGCTTTCTGTGTCTGCATACTTGCTGTGTGCTGAGGTGCAGGATAAAGAAACCAACCAGTTAAAATACTTATTCCTGCTTCTCTGGGCTAGCATGGTGTGTGTACCTCAGCATTATTCAGTGTACAAGTACTAGTTTCAGGGAGGTTTTATTGGGGGCTGTATGTGCTGCATTCCTCAGCTTCCAGCAGATGGAAGAGGTTTTGGGAAAATCTGTCAAAGTGGCCTGAATGATAGGCAGCTGTTTATTCCTTTACACACAGGAAAGGAGTTTGAAAGTAAAAGGGGGGGAGGGTTCATGCTCTTGAACCTACAGTAAGAACTCATCTACCTACAAATGACAAAAACCAGTCACTTTATATTCCTTTTGACTTCTACCCGAAAGAATTTGGTCTTGATGCAGACATGAACATTTTCATTGGAGAAAGAAAGTAAGAAAAATATTTCAGGTACTTTCTGAAGTGTGAAACACAAATACATGTTTAAAAGCACCAAATTTAGTATATGTCTTTTTTTTTTTTTACTCCCGTATGAAACACAGTAAATGCACAAAGCCATCAATGTTCCTGGAACCAACAATTCTCAACATTAAGTGTAGAGCAAAGTCAATGCAGTGGCATTAACCAAAGCATAAACAAGTAGAATTCATCTCCTCATTCTGCTTTTCTTGCTGAAGCGAGATCTGCCTGGATATTACTCTACAGCTAAGCAATGATCAGAAGAATGCTTGGCCTTTATTAAATCTGTGAATTTCTTTACTCACTGTGTTCTTTCTAAAACTCGACAGGGAAAGTGTCATATATAAGAGGAAAAAATGGATTGTTACCTGTTCTGAGTGGAGCTGAAAGTTGCTCACAAATGACCAGCCAGATTCTCCTAAATTTCAAGAATAGAGGGAAAAAAAAAATCTAATTTATTGTATCTCTTTTAGGACTCTCCATTTTTCTGAATACCTTCCCACCTATTTCTACTCAGAACTGATGTCAGTTATCAGAGAATAAGGCTGCCCTATAAAAATTGAGCCCTCACCTCCTTGGCTGTTTTCCTTCCCTAAGGATGTTAGTTGAGATGCCCTAAACCAACTAAGGATGTGTCTTCTACTAACCAGGAGCTGAATTTGAGATTTAGATTTTATATTCCCAGTAGTTTCTTTTTATTTTTCCAACTATCTACTCCTGCAAAACCTGTCACTCCAGTTGGTAACCCATCTGAGGCTGATGTCTTTGAGTCTACCAGTCATGAAGTGTAGGAAGTCAGGTCTGCAGGCAAGGACTGGAAAGGATGGTGGAAAGGACGTAATCTAAAGCTCTTCTTTGGACCCTCAAGGAACTGGAGCATGTCTGCTGCTGGCCCAGAGAAGGCCAGTACTGCAAGTTGTACTTCTAGTCACTGTCACAGAAAAAGCATTTTTCCCAGGCAGATATGGATAAACTTCCTTCCTGTGATCGGGAGGTGGTAGGGGATCGTCTGCTTCCTTCTCTACCTGCTACCTGCTGTCTGATGCAGCTTTATTTGTCACTATGAATATGGTACAAACCAGCTTAGGTTTGTGAGCTTCAAAAGCACTGGGAGAGTGCCTCCCATGTTGTGGCTACATCTTGGAGCTCAGCACGACTGTGTTGGCACAAGGGCTGCTTGAGACTATGAATTCTTGGGACAAAGTAAAGGCTCTGCTGGATCATGCTGGAACTGATCAGTGTGGCCTATTTATGTCACTAGGTATGGGACTCAAGGGTTATTCCTGCCAGGGAGCTGCTCTTGGAGATCCCTGCCTCCCCTTAATGAGCAGTGTTGGTCCGTGTTGGCCATTTGGAGGTTTTTGGTTATGCCTTGCAGGCTGGCTGTGCCCTTGCAGTCAGCCACAAAGCAGCACTGGTGTGTGCCCAGCTGGGTGTAACCAGAGCAGCAACACCTGGCTGGGGGGACAGCTGGGAGGTAGGGCACTGCAGTGCTCCCAGAACAGAAAAACTGAATTCAAGGACTGCATGTGAAATGCTCTGAACATAGGAAACTGAAAAGGAAAAAGGAAGAGAATCACTAACCTTATCAGGCAGCAGTTAAAATGCTGATTGGTGGAATAGATAATTTTCACTGGCCTGGTAAGAACTTCTTACCCCACAGGAGGAGCTCTGAAACACATCAACGTGGCCACCCATTTTCAAATATTTTCCTCCAGTCTCTCCTGGGCTAAAAATGCCACAAAAGTAACAAATTGCACATCACACAGTGTCTCGCTGAGAGAATCTCTGGAAAGTACTTGTGTGCTTAAAGAAAGACCAAACAGAAAGACAAATATATCTTGAACTGCAACAATGACTCTATCATGAGACCAGGATGATATTAATAGTGCTCAGTCCTGCTCAGAATGATTTGTTCTTAAGCACTGATTTAAATGAAGTGCTTGTTTCTTTCTGTCCCAGTTCCCTTCTTTAAATCTCTCCTGTTCCTTTTTCCACATTTTCTTTTCT
>VXAC01008672.1:44670-177098 GCA_013399225.1 Rhipidura dahli
GCATTGTCAGATAAGCATTACATAAAATAAGCACTAGTTTGCAGGAAAAGGAGAGGGAAATAATATTTCTAATTAGAAGTAGCCACATTTCATCTGCAAGTGGACTAACAGACCTATTATAGAATACACTCAGGGTTTTCATTAACTTTATAGTCTCCTAGTTCCAGGGAGACTATAATCTGCTTTTATAAAGAGTAAACTGACTCCAAAGGCTCCTTCTAAAGAGAGAAACTTGATGTTTGAAATGCAACTACAGCAAGTGGTGACTTTTACATTCCAAAGCTGACTACCTCAAAATAGAATATTTTAAAGAAAGATACAATATAAATAATAGAATATGTTAACTGTGCATATTAAAGCCAAAGCAGTAATATTATGCTCACTCTGTACAGCACTTGGATCACCAAGGACACCGCACACTTAATCAGCTCAGAGCTTCAGCTTCAGCCGTCCAAGTCCCAACCACCACCCTGGGGTTTTACTAAATACCAACCAGAAAAGTCTGGAGGAAAACAGTGCCAGAAGCTCTAGCCATCTGATAGCAAATATTCTGACCAATATCGTTTAGACTACTCAGCAAAGTTGCTGCTAGCATTGTATTTTGAGGAAAATAACGATTATAAATAATGATAAAGAACGGGTGTTGTGGCCAGAAGAGGACTGAATAGCTCATCACCGATTTGGGTCAGACGCATCAGAACGGCAGCCGCTTTAACGAGATACGTATTGCCGGGGTTGCTAATTTCCAATTAAACCCGAGCTGAGTCCCCGGGGTCCCGGAGTCTCTCCCGCCGGGGCCGCGCTCTCGCTGGCGAAGCGGCGGCGCCTCCGCGCTCTTGTGGCCTCTGCCGGCCGCCGTCCTGGCGTCGCTGCGCGCGCGGGGCTTCGGGGCGGGGCGCGATGGCGGAGCCCGGGTGAGGCGCGGGTGAGTGTCGGGGTCGGGATGAGCTCCGGCCCCCTTCCCTTCCCCTTCCCTCCGCTCCTCTCCTCTTCTGCACCGTCCTTCCTGCCTTGCCTGGCTCTGACGGTGTGGCCGAGTTCCTCTTCTCCTCCCCGCGCGATGTTCCCATCCCCTGTGGGGCCTTCCCAGGGCTGCGCGTTAACGTCGGGAGGAGGAGACGAATCTCCTGGCGGGAATCTCTGGAGGGGTCGGCGGCCGGGATGCAGCTCGGGGATGGGTACCCTCAGCGGAGTGGAAGCCGGGTAGGGGGGCCGAGCCCAGCCGGGCTCCGGGGTGTGCGTGGTCCGGGCGGCGGCCCGGCTGCCCCTCGCCCGTGGGCTGTACTTGTGTCTGTGTTTATGTATATGTGCTGTTTACATGTATATATATATGTATTGTTTGCATATTTATGTATATGAGGAGAGACTGCGGGAGCTGGGCCTCTTTGGTCCGGAGAACCTAATACCGAGAGGGGATGTTGTTAATGCTTGTAAATGTCTCAGAGGCGGGTGCCAGACTTTTCAGGTGCCCAGTGACAGGACGAGGCCATAAAGCGAAGGAAGTTTGACTTTAACATGAAGAAGAACTTTACGGTGAGGGTGGCAGAGCACTGGAACAGGCTGCCCGGGGAGGCTGTGGCGTCTGCCCCTCTCTGGAGACATTCAAACCCACGTGGACACGTTCCCTTGTAACTTGCTCCAGGTGGCCCTGCCTTGGCAGGGCTGGATTATCTCTGGAGGTCCCTTCCCAACGCTAACAATTCTATCATTCTGTGATATATGTATATATATGTACACACACACAAATATATTCACATGCATGAATATGTGTACATAATACTTGGTCTCACTCTATTAATGGTGCAGTTTTCTTCTGCTCTCTGTGAGCCCAGAGATAAAATCCTGGGGTTTTACCCGAGGCATCTGTTGGTAAACAGCTGAAAAGAGCAGTCCTCTTCCACCTGGATGGAAGTTCTCCATTGGTACATGCAAGGAGATTGAAGAGGGGTGACTGGCACAAGGGAAGTTTTGTTTGTGAGAAGATGTTAAAACAAAGGTAGTTTGTTGGTTTTTTTTTTTTTTTGCTTACTAGCACTTTTTAAAGAGAAATGTAGAGTTCTGTAGGTGCAGCTTGGCAGTATGAGAAGAATATATTAACTTCTAGTTTTGTTATTGCTTCTTATTTTAGTTAATCTACCAGAATAGCTGTGGGAATCTGTCTTTATTTTTTTTTTCCTTGTGAAGGAGATGCCATGCATGCATATGGAACTAGGGCAGATATCAAATAATCAGTTTTAAAATAACCTCACAGTGTTTTGATTTAAAAAAAAAATTGTGAACGGCTTGAACTAAAATTTACTGTTAATCTCTCCTTTCTTTAATTCAAAATTTTAAACTTACTGAAGACAGAATCTGGAGGAAGTCTGAGATAACTTAAATACATCTGACTTTGGCAAAAAAAAAAGACTCTTTGGAAGAAGGCTTAAGAGAACAGTGCCTCTGCTCAGGAGACGGGGAAAATGTGGGTTCTTTTCCACCTTGACAGCCAGCCAGCATGTGTACCTCGTCCACATGAGGTCAAACTGAGCAAGGAATGGATTTCTGCAAAGGGAGGGTGAATGCTTGCTGGACAATAACATGGATTCATGGTTTTCTGTCTGCTCATTCTGCTTGTTCATGCCATATCTTTTTTCCTTTTCCCCCACCCCCCAGGATTACTGTCCAAGAGGATTTAGATCTTGCTTAAAAAGGTAGGTATTTTAGTTTGGCTGTATTCTTTCTTCCATGGGTCACTGAAGTAAGCTAAGCTTATTTGTTTTTCCAGCTGCTCCATTGCACTGGCTATTTTTCTGTAAGAGAAAAAAAAAAAACCAAATCAAAACTTTTTATTCCCTTCTGGATATTGATTTGATGACTTTACCTATTTGTACATATTGTCAGTAGTATAAAGTAGTGTAAGAGATGTCACTTTTCCCTCATATTCTTTATGGCTAGACTTTTCAGAAATGTTTATTTTTGTTCACCTTTTGCTGCATTTCCTGGCGTTTTTTTATTGAGAAGAATGCTAATTGCCTAAGTAGCTGGGGCAGATGCATCCTCTTTGTGACATCATTATGTTCCTTTTAAAGTTAAATGCAGATGTGTGATGTTTGAGCTTACATGAAGTTTTATTTTGGAGTATGCTTTGCAAGATTGACTGATGGACACATGCTGGGGAAATGCATGGGTGTTTAACTTCTTATGTTCTTCAGTAATTCATTTGCAACATCTGGAAGGGTTTTTATGCCAGTAGCAAATCTTCCATTCCTGAAGCCTAACTTTAAAGAAATTAAAGCCTTGAGTTTTTGTTCTTTGTTGTCAGTTCACAAAGTGTTGTATTTTCCCTGTAAACTGTGTGAAATGCCCTTATATGATTTCCTTAGTAAACTGTTGGCTTGTGTAAAAAACCTGAGTTTCCAATGGTACTTCAGACTTTATTATAATTAGGAGTTACAGCACAGAGTGGTGTGTAATTAATGCAGTAACTTTTTTTATAGACTCTTCTAGCAAATGGCTTTTTTTTTGATTCCTAAATACTAACCTGGATTTTGACATCTGCTGGGAGATACATATGCATATATATTTACTTTCTTGTGGAAAATATAATTAGATTTTAGCAATCTTTTAGTACATTATTCTAGCCAGATTATAATATATTTATTTTTTATTGCTTAGGTATATTTATTTAATGTTCTGTACCTGAAAACAGAAGTTTTTATTTTACTGTCCCAATGGATGAACTAATTCAGATGAAAGTCTGTGGAATCCGGAAGTCTAGGAATAGTTTGGTTTGTTTTCAGAAGGAGTATGAAAACATATTTAGATAGTGTCCACAGCCAAGTGAGAGAGCCAGAATGGCTTCTGAAGCAGTCACTTGGATTCTGTATCTTTCATTCCTCTTCAGTGATGTGAGTGGAAGTACATCCATCACATAACATGAGCTCACTGTTGTATTTTGATGCTGACACAATTAAAAATATCTTTACCTTGGATGTATCATGTCAGAGTAGATGAAGGGTTTTTGAATTTGAAGATGACAAGGTACAGATGATTTATAAACAAGCCATTAAGAATCTGTATGGTTTGTGACTTTCTCCCTGCCTGCGTTTGAGGTATCGGGGGAAGAGGGCATTCAGGAAATGTCTCTGGAGAGTGGATTGTTTCTATGTGCTCAGTATCCCTCATATGTGAGATGTATTGCACATATGCTTAGAAACACATCTGACTTTTCTTCATGAGAAATGTGCCGTAGATACGAGGCCTTGGTTTTGTACTCAAATGCTTTGCTAATGCCAGTCTTCTCCAATGCTTCCTGAAGATGCCTGCTGCCTGTGAGTCAGTGCTCGAGGATATTGAAGACATCGTGTCAGCAGAAGATTTGAAGCCACACGATCGGCAGTTTGTGAGAAAGAATGTTTTTCCCAAAGTGCGAAAACGCAGCTCCCAAAAAAACGTTCAGACAGATGATGAGCCCCCAAGTGACAGGTAGTCCTACATCAACCCTGTGTTGTTGCTTTTCTAGTATCTTGTGTGCACTTTTCAGCTTTTAAAAATAAGGTGAAAGTTTGTGTTGTATCTTAATGTAAAATCTGTGTACAGGATAAAAATGAGTAAAATAGTCCTTATAGAATGTAGAGTGAATAAATAATATATCCCAAGCAAATTTATTTTCCTAGACAGATTTTCTGCAGAAATCAGTTATTGCTGAGATGTCGATGAATGGAATAATCAGACTGGAAAAGTGGTTTCTGTTATGCTTTTATGTGTAAAACATTTCTGAAAAATTGTCTGTTTCATGCTAATTACCTTAATACAATCTGATGTGTTCAAAATGCAGTCCTGGAGTAGCCTTTTGACATCTGAAATGAGAAATAAGAACAAAATCCTGAGAGTGGAAAAAGGCTTGAGGTTGGCAGGTCATCTTGTCTAAACCCCTGCTTGAGCATGGCCACAAAGAACCAGTTGGCAGGACTCTGACTAGGTAGTTTTTGAATATCTTCAGGGAAGGAGATTCTGCAACCTCCCTGGGTAACCTGTGCCAGTTCTTGGTCATTCTTAGAGTGAAAAAGGTGTTTCCTGATGCTCAGAGGGAACCTCCCATGTTTCATTTAGTGCCTGTCGCCTCTGGTCCTGTCACAGGGCACCACTGAAAAAAATCCTAGCTCTGTCTTCTTTGCACTCTCCCTTCAGGTGTTTATTCATATACTTTGATGAGATCACCCTGAGCCTTCTCTTCTCCAGGCTGAACAGTCCCAGCACTCTCAGCCTTTTCTCTTAGGAGACGTGTTCCAGTCCCTTCATGAGCTTTATGGCCCTTTGTTGGACTGTCTCCAGTACATCCCTATCTCTCTTGTGGGTGCATCCTGTCAGGGCCCAGGGACTTACAAATGCTCAGTGTGCTAACTATTCCCTGAGCCCATCTCCTTTCATGAAGTCTCCTTGCTTCAGTCTTGCACCCTGTTTTCTGGATCCTGGGATTTGCAAAGGCTGTACTTTTTGTGTATACATCCTGCAAGTGACATGGTGACACTTTTTTTGGACTTGCTGTTTTATTTCAGTGGAAATAATATGCAAAAAGCATGAAATGTATCTTTGCATTTTTCCTACTTGTGATTTCCGTAAGAGCAGACTCTGCTGCAGTGGAATTGATTAGAGTATAGGTCAACTCAGTTATTGATTATAGTTTCTACTGCAGTTCTGAGATCTGGGGTTTTTCTTTTTTTATTTTCTTTTTTCGCACATTAGTTTAAAGTTGGTGGGTAAAATTTCCGTGTCCTATAAAGATGAAAATAAATTGTGGATGGAAATTTAATTTCCTTTGGAGAAATTAAATTTTGAGTTTTCATCTACGTTCAAAACAGATTATATAAGCATAAAGATTCATCTTTATCTGCATGCCCCTAAAACTGCATTGGCCCCGGTCTGCCAGGAGTGTATGGACAGCTGAACTGGTGCTCTGTAGGTACTCCACACAAGGACATGAAGTGTTCAGGTACCATATATTCTCTAACAGGCTGTGTTTTAGTGTTTTATACCCAAGAAAGCGCATTGAACATGTGTTGTTTGGACAGCAGGAAGTCTAAATACCCTGTGTATACACTTAATGATCATTAATGTTCCATCAACAAATTTCTATTTTTAGCTAGGGGAAGTGTCTGTTGAAAAAGAAGCGTGGAGGGGGAGGGAAAAAAAAGAAGCTATAGGCAGGGTGCAGTATTGTGTTCCAGGATGCGTGGTGTTCTTGTACTGGCATCTTTAGCTCAGTTGGCAGTTATCCCAGGAATTTCAGTGAGAGCTTCTTGCAGAACTTTTTGTTGGTTCTTGGAGCACTGTATGTGCTAGCTGCACACTGCATGTCTGCCATGCTGCTTCTGCAGCCCGGAAAGGTTGGGATGGGAGATTTCCACTGTTGGCCATTAAGTACTGCTGGTGGCCATTAAGTTATTTTATAGAGCTAGCTTGTATGGAGGGAACTACAATGCATGCCATAATATCAAAAGGTTGCAGTTTGTTTGCTGGTGGCCTAATTTCAGTGCTGTTATTTAAAGGTTACTTATTTTATGATATGATAATTTTTAGAAAGTTGGGGAGTTTGGGATTTTTTTTGTGTGTTTCTGTGTTCTGTTGGGTTTTTGTTGCTGCTTTAACATAACTGCAGTGTACTGAATCTGTTGTTATCCTACAGTTCTTGCACCTTCTCCATGCTAAAACTCTTATCTATCTCTTGTTAGTTGTGGTGGATTGACTCTACCACAAGGGAGAGAACTGGAAGAGTAGAAGTGAGAAAGCTTGTGGGTTGAGATGAAGACAGATAAAGTGAAGGAAGAAGCAGGGAAAAACTCCAAGTGATGCAAAAGCAACCATTCACCACCTCCCACAAGCAGACTGGTACCCAACCAGTCTCAGAACAATGGCTATTTTGGAAAGACCAAACCCACAGTTTTTATTGCTGAACACGATGTGATCTGGAATGAATTATCCTTTTGGTCAGCTCTTTTGTTCATGTTTCTCCCAACCTGTTGTCCCTCTGCAGCCTGCTTGTGGTGGGATGGATCACAGTGGGAAACAAGCAAGCACTGTTAAGTGACAGCTGAAACACCGGTGTGTTATCAACACTGTTACAGTCCCAGATACAAAACACGGCACTATATGGGTTGTTGTGAGGAAAGTTACTCTATCCCAGCAAGGCCTAGTACCCATTACACTAAAATCACTGTTAATCCCATAATTACTGTTTTTCCTCAGCTGTTTTGGAGTTGTTACTGTTTGTGTTGCTTATTTGATGTTTGGAGAACTACAGTTCATTCAGTCAGTTCAGTGGGCTTAAAGGGGAAGCTTGTCCATCATTGAACTTGCATTTTTCGTTCCTTTTTAATTGACAGCATTATTCCTGGTGTTCAGAAAATCTGGATTCGTACATGGGGATGTTCTCACAATAATTCAGATGGTGAATACATGGCTGGGCAGCTGGCTGCATATGGATACAAAATTACAGGTAACTATGAATGAGCCCTTTAATCAGTTTTTCTGGGGTGAATGTTCAGATCTGTCAAGTTGTCATCAAATGTTTTCAATCTTAATTATGCTTTTAAAAATCCCCTTCTGATCTGAAGGCGAGGAGGTAAAGTGTTTTCCTGGCATTAAGCAGAATGATTACAGGATGAGTGCTTTCAGAATGCTTAGATTTTCTTGACAGGGCAGACATCAAATAGATGTCATTCAGTGACTTTTTTCAATATTTTACTTGCTAAACTGAATTGAAAAGTTTTCATAAAAGTGGATGGGAAGTATATCAGTTCTTGAGTTTTAATTGTAATTAGTGGAACCCAAGGGGGAGAGAGAGAGAGAGGCAGTGTGTTTTCACTTGGTGCTGTGTGTGTTTGCACTGGAGCAGAAGTGGTCTACTCCAGGTGAATGATCTTTTATTTCAGGAGAGAAGATCAGTATGATGGAGGTGGGATGATACAGGATTGTACCTCGTAGATTCCAGAGAGCTGAGAGTGCTATTTCTCCTTCCCTTCCAAGTACTTTAAAAATCTCCCCAATCCTAAAAATAGCCCCAAACTTGTGGTTGTGCTAACCACATTTCATCTCCTTCATGCAAAATATGCTGACAAAAAAGTTGAAAAGTTGGATTAATACTATGTTTCAATAGATAAGTATTATCTGCATACTTCTGTGTAGCTTTTGACTACTCAAAATAGAAATCTAAATTTTAATAATTAATTCAAGTTCAGTTGTGTCTTGCTCTTGAACTTGCATACTGAAAGACTCCAAAGCTGTGTCCTGACATTTTTCTAAAAACATTCCTGATTTTACAAAACAGCTGTTTCTTTTCTTGAACACCTCATTATACCGTTAAACAGTTGTATCTCATTTTCCTTTATTGCTGTTGATCTTTCTTAAGTAGAAATAAGACACTGAATTATTCAAATGCTAAACTATTTTAGGGAACCCAGGTGATTATTAAATTAGTAGTACAACTCTGGAGTAGGTATGTTCTTTCCACAGATAAGTGGACTGCTGGTCCAAAAAACTTTATTTGTGACAGCGCTTGGTATAAGATTGAAAATGAGTTCTCATTATGGCTTTCTTAAATTTAACTCCTCTTTACCTTAGTTCTTCTAATGCATATTGTTCCAGAAGCTACTTCTGGGTTGTCAAGATTCACATGGCTGTTCTGTGCCCTTGAAATTTTGCTGGGAGAGATGTAGGAAAGATGGGAGTGCAGTGAAGGAAGGAACTACCTTAAGTTTTTGATATCTTACTTATCGTTTTAGAAAATTAACTGTTCATAACATTAGAATAGAAATACGTGTATATCTAGAACCTGAAACTGAGACCTAAAAAGTGAATAAAAGTTGCAGTTGCTGGGACAGGAATCCCAGAATAATTCTGGAAGTTGTAAATGAAATTGACCTCTAGTTTCTAGTCATTATGAAATTTAAGTCTTGATTTAGTTTATGTTAATGTATATACATACATTAAATGGAACAAACAAAAACCCCTCAGTGCTAGGTGATAGCCAGAAATTATGCAGTGTGGTTTCTACTTTTTGAAATTAAGTAATTCTTGTCAATCTCTCCTTAAGAAGGCATGTTTGGCTTCTTTTATATTAAGTTATCTGGGAAGTTCAGATAGAATGTCAAATAGGGATTTAATATCTTTTTGTCCTATACAGTGAAGCAGTTATTAATAGTAGCTGTTGCTTAACATGATCCAAATTTCAAACATTTCTTGAAATTAATATTGTTTATGGTATGCAAAAAATAAGAAAATGTTTTGCAAGAGTTATTTTGTAAATCAATGCCTCTGTTGCTAGAATTTGCTCATTTTATGTAAAACCTTTATAATCTTGAGGAAAAGATAGAAATACTAATGTGAAAGATTGTCTGTTGTCACAGTGTCTGGACGGCTATTACTTGAATAAAAGTGTTTGGATTAGCCTGTTTCCTACACGTTCCTAAGCTTTGGAGACAACATTTACTGAAAAGATGCTGGAATAAAATTCTTGCTGTAGGAAATAAAGTGTGAGCTTTACTTGCAATTATTGCCCCATTATGAAGGAGTCAAGTACTATTTCTAGTGTCTTCTGTCTAATTGCAAGATTGGAAACAAACATAGAAGGAAGAAAAACACCATCAGACAGACTCCTGTTGTTAACTGGAAGTTGTAACAATGCAACCTGCCTTACAAGTTGACTTACGTGAAATTGAACATGGATGTAACATCCTCCTTGCTTCCCAGGTGTTTCAAAAATGTTCTTTCTGTACAGGCACCCTTTCTTGCTTCCAGGAGTGTCTCTATCCAAAGGTGAAAACTGAGGGCTGTGCTTTTCAGAGCAAAGATTGCCTCTGTCTGGGGAGAGACCAGAGTGGGAATCAGCAATACATGGGTACTGCAATAACAGCAATGATGATTAAAAGTCAGGCACTGCATCAGCTTAAAAATAGGCAAAGGGAAACCAGCAGAAGAGCTGAACTTATTTTTGTATTTTCTTTTACAGTGTGAAGGTAGGCAGCATTCTGAACAAATCTTGCATGCCATCCTGTGGGAACACAAAGCTCTTTTGTGAGCCTGAGAAATGTGTGGACCAGCTGCTATCAGTGTAGTGCTGTACCATGGGTGCTTGTTCATATTCTGAAAACAGTGTAGCTGATGGTGACTTTACTGGTTCTAAAACTGGTTTTGGTTTCTTGGCAGCATGACTTGCTGTATAGTTTAGATATGCCTGCAGACCTGCTGGAGTGCTCCCTGTGAGATACGCCCTGGAGGAAGAAACTCTCTTGGTACAGACGAGTAATGCCTGCTGTGAAAAACAGGAAGTGGGCGAGCTGGGAGCTTTCAAATATTGTGAGCAAGATTTTTGTTTGGGAAGGGAGTTCAGTATGTGTGCCATGTAGCTGCGCCTTCTCTCTGAAAGATGGAGCTGCACAGGTATAGTCAGACACAGAATGCTTTGACTTCTGAAGTGGGTGGTTATACTCACGTATGTTGACATCTGTATGTTTCTAGTTCTGTGGAATTAATGGGTTTTGACGCGTCTTTGAATGCATTTTGATGAATCAAGACATTAAGTATGCTTGGTATTTCGTACAGATTGCTTCTGGCTCTGGGCTGCTCAGGTCCATAGCATTCCCTCCTCAGCCATTGTAAAACATGCTGGGGGTGGGAAAGGCATTGCTAGTAACTTCGAAATACCAGAAGAATGAACACTAACTTTTTCTTATATGAAGATGAAGCAAAAACTGTTAGGAAACATTCAGTGAAGGTAAACCAATAACAGCTTATCTGCAGTACACTTTTGTGGATTTTGGAAATAAATGCTACCACAGAACTTACTCCTCCTCTAACGTGGGATTCTAGAAACAAGAATTGTTTCTGCTCATTCAGTGGACTTGGCTTTGATTTAGCACTTAGAAACTGGGTTATGTTACAGACCTTTAGCTTTACTTGTGCAATTTTAGACTAATCTAAAATTAGGTCAGGCATCCTATGCACTGTCTCAACAATTTCTTCTGTGAGTGTGTTGGATGGGAAGTTGCTGTGTAGAGCTCACTCCATTATTATGTTTAGTTGGCAGGACTTGTATCAGTGAGACTTGCCAATTCCTATTGGAACTTAGTAAGTTACATGTCTTACAACTCTGTAACTCCCTGTGCAGAGAATTTATGTATTCTCCTAAAGCAAATATCAAATAATATTTTGAAATCCCATTAAAGAAATTATCTGGGGTTTTTTCCTCTTTTACTTGTTAATTTTCTAAACACTTGTCAGTTTTGTTTACCAGTGGATATAACTGAGGTTTCATTAAGACTCTCCATCTGCTTAAACAGCACATTTGAGTAGAAGAAAGAAGGAAGAAGACAAGAAAGAAAAAATGCTCTTCTTGATCTTCTTATGACCTCATATTGAAAAGAAGACAGGTGTAAAAGGAAGGAGTCTGCTGTTGAAAAGCAGATGAGGTGCTACAATCTAATATGGACTTCAGCATTCAAAGGCATTGTCTCGTGTTCATTGTGTTGCATAAGCCATGCTTGCGTAGACTTTGGCCTTCCCCATACAGACACAGCAAAGCATGCTGCAGCATGAGTTTTATTCATCCAAGTGCAAAATAAAGAAAATTACTAAGACTGTACAGGTATTGATTCATGGGTTGTGAATCACTTCAGAATCTGGTCCTTTGTTTCAAGTGTTGTTTAAAAGTGCTTTTGTCCTCCACAATAAAATTTTAATGCTAGGTTTTGATTTATTTTATTGTTTTAAAGTAGAGATCTCTTAAATAGGTTATTGTATTATTAAAATTGGCTCTCTGCAGCCTGAATAGTGGCTGATGAAGTATTTTGACTAAGATCTCTGCTGGTTTCCAGTGTATGCTTTTAGTTGTTCAGAATCAGTAGTTGGTCTTTCAATTTTTTGCTCTTCACCCTGCTCTCAACCCTCTCCACAATGCTCATTTGTTCCTTCCTAAGTATCATGTAAAATGGTAGTGACTACTGTGTAATTTTTGGGGTGAACCATCCTCATGGTGAGGTATTTTTAGTATTCTTTATTAAGCTAAAAGACAAATCTTTATTTGCTGCTCGTTAAGTGCCTTATCAGTCAGAGAATTCAAGGTTAGTCCTTGTGCTTGGATTTGTACTTTGAAATGATTGTGAGTGCAGTTCCAAATCAGAAGAAAAAGACAATTTGCACTCCTTTTTTGGGGGGCAGGGTATGCTTGCTGTGTGTTTAAATAGGCAAAATACCCCAGAAACACCCCACACTACTTTTCTGGTGCTGAGAGGTGTTTCTGTTTTCTCTACAACACTGCAGTCATGAAACTGTCTCTGAAGCAGCTGAGCGATGGAGAAAAGTGAACAGAGATGTAAATTCTGGTGTTTTGTACCCTTGCTGAAGAATTCCCCCACTGTCTTTAACCTGTGGAATCACAGCTTTGTATGGTTTTTGCATTGCTTCGTAACCTTGCCGGCATACCTATTCTGCAACAGATTTCTCTTTCAGATTCAAGCTGACTCATAATCTGGATATAAAAGCTTTTGGATGTTGGTATTGAGAGAGGCAGTAAAGTCACTTATTTCTGTACACGTTGTCTTGAGATAATTGCCTTACAGTTCCAGTGATGCTGATTCCTGCTTTTAGAAGATCGGAGTTGCTGTTTGTCACAAGTTTGTTTTGTATGCTGATTATTGTTGCTCAGGCTTGAAAAGAGTGCTCTGACATGCAGTTAGTATGGGAATACTCGGGATGTGGGTGTGGAGGTTTTCTTCTTTTTAGAATCTGAAACTTCTATGATGAGATGGTTAGGAGGATGAGGAGAGAGGGTGAAATGGGACATAGCAAGGAAGAAAACAGGTGAGGCTCATGGGATGTAGCAGATGGAGTTGCACAACTGTAGACGATCAAGATTTCACAGTTCTTTGGGAGGAAAAGATATTCCCAGTGCAGCCAGAAGTGTCTTATAAGGCAGTAAGGGGGACGATGAGTCTGGATATTGTTGGGATGTAGTCTTGCAGTATAGAGTTCATATGGCATCATGCTGTGACTCATCTGCAGCACTGCATGTTCCCTGAGTCTCTGTAAACTAACGTATAATTGTGGTTTTGGCAGCTGTGTATTACTGCTCCAGTGTTCCCTGTAAAACTTCCTAACCCGTGTGTGGCTAGACTTCTGTTACTTATCACTTCTGACTTGCAGCACAGCACAAGATATACGACCTCTTTGCGGTAAGATTTTCCTACCTCGGCTTCCTCAGCCTCAACTTCTTATTCCTGTTGGGCAACTTTCTGTTAAGTGAGGAGTCCAGCTTTGAGGATGTTGTGTCTGTTACAGGATAGAACTCCTAGTTCTCAAACTGGGAAATGTATCCTCTGTTTATGGGGGAACTAGATAAGAACTGGAGTCTCTTTTCTCCTCATCATGGCATCACTGCCATTAGTACTAGATATGACAAGTGTGTACTGTCTTTATCCTCTTTAAAATCACCTATTCATCTATGAGTGGCTTCTTCTCTTTTAGTGTTTTTATTTCACAATCACAGGGCTGGCAACTGAATGTTTGGAACATGCTGAAGAACCTTAATAAACCCTATGTGCACACTATCTTTAGAGAACTCAAGTAGGTAAATTTAAGCATGCATGACATGTTTAGGGTTAATTCTAGTGACAGAGTATTGGCTGCATGCTCTGGTGGTTGTGCAGTGGAGTTGAGTTCTGGCAATGCTGAACTTCATGTAATCCAGAAGAATGAATTTGAGGGTGATTGAACCATGAAAGGTAAATTTCAGCACCTGTTAACATCCATTCTCCAATGTGGAATATACCCCTGTAGTAGATGGTTAAGCAATCAGCAAATGAAGCATAAATAGCAATGATGAAGTGAATTCAGCATAGACACCTAGATGATGAGCTTTTTTGTAGGGTATTCTACAGAGACATTAGTTTCAGGTGTCTCATGGTTCTTCATGCTTAAGGAAAATTTACAGTAGATTTATAAAAGCTTATGGGGGAACAGACTATTCTTTTATAACCTGAAGAGATTTCTTTGACCATGTACTCTCAGAGACAGGAGCAGGATTATATTTTGGTCAGGAGCATTTGTAGGAGCATTTGTAGGAGCACTTGAAAAGGACTTGCTTGTTACCCTGGATGACTGGGGAATAGTGGTGGAGGGTTAATGCTCACTGCAGGCTCTTGCTTCAGTTTGACTACAGTTTAATTTGCTAGAAAGGGTGACACAGCTGCCAGTTCCTTGGATTTGAAAAACTGCTTATAAGGACAGTTCTCTGAACTTGCCATGGTCACAGCTTTGCATTAAGATGCTTTTAATATATTTTGGGAATGTTTTTTTGTCAGTTGCCTTGTGGATGCCTCTGTGTGTGAGTAAGTCACTCAGGGGAGCAAAGCAAGCCTGAGTGTGTTGCTGTCTGGTGTGTTGCTTGTAAGAATTTTGAATGCAGCACAAATCGAACTGTTCTGTGTCTGCAAATTCAGAACATTAATCTGTGCTGTTCTCCCTCTGTTAGGCCTGAGGGCATACTAAGAGAAAAGACTGCCGTGTGATTATAGAGGCTGGCTGGAGACAGTAGAAATGCACTAAAACAGATAGTAGACACAAATTGGTTTTGGTGCTTTTGCTCATTGATGGGAGCAAATAAAGAAAGGGGGGAAAAAAGAGAGAGAGAGAAAAGGACTATCAGACTGAGTGTAATTTTTGTTTCCTTGTTTTTTGCTGTCTGGTTATGTTAATGAAAGCCTGGTGATTCCATGGCTCTCGTGTTAAAACAGGTCCTGTCACTGAATAAAGAAGCAATGAAAGATGTAGCAATTTTTTATCTTTCCTCGATTCCCCTCCCATCCTTGGAGTGTGTCTGCTTCTGTCTTAGCTCATCTGTGCTTTTAATTTATGCGGTTTTGCTTTTTGGTTTTTTTTAATTGATACAGCACTTTCTCCTCAGGCCCGCTTGGCCATATGAGCAAATTCGGACGTTACCCTTCTGGTTTGTTTCTAAAAGAATGTTTCTATAGTGGTCACACACACGCACAGAGTCGGGATAAGGTAATGTATGGGCTGTTTTCCAGGTAAAAGGCTGAAGGTAGTTGAGGCTTTTTTTATCTGGAGAAGGTTTCAGAGGTGAGGCGCTGTGCAGTGCGGGCTGGGCGGGAGGCTGGGCGCGGCGGTGCCGTGCCGGGAGCAGCCGAGAGGGGGCAGCAGTGCCTAAGGAGTGCCGGGCTGCTCGCGCCCCGCCTGCCCCCGAACCTTTCCAGCCCGGCTGGGCTCGGAGCGGCCCCGTTCCGGCTCCTGGGGCATTGGGCACCTGTGAACTGCAGTCACGGGCATTTGACTAAACCTGCTGTAATTTAAATTATTTGCTCTCATTCTGATCTTATGCTGATTTAGTTGGCGACTTTGCTGTTGATTATTGGGGTCTGTGTTTTGTACTTCTGTTTTGTCTCGAGAGTTACCACTTTTTAGCTTCATGTATGCTTTGTGTTGGACTCAATCTCCCATCCAGAGAGTCTCTGTTAAGGAGTTGAGGTTCATGAAGTGCAATTGCCAGAAGGCACCTTTTTGAAGAACTGTTGCATTTGGAGGCACTTTCTGCTTTGTTTGTTGGTCTGGGTAGGCTGGGTTAGTTTTATATGTGGACTTCTCTTTGAAACGTTATTTGACGATTCTGCTTATACAGATCAACACACTGTTTTCATTGAGGAATGATTAAAAAATGGTTTAATTTTAATAATCCTAGTTACACTGTCTTAGCATGTGTATTTCACCAAGACACTAAAAACTGTGAGGACTACTGAACAAATACTACTTGTTGAAATGCATAACTACAGCATAAATAAAACCGAGTGTAAAGGCAGATGGTGTTCATGTTGGACATCAGTAATTAATTGTTTGGGTGCCTAACAGCTTGTTAGGGCTAGCATTTGGTAAGCGTTGTTGCTAGAGTGGTACTATCCTAGGTTTCCAAAGCTAGGTTTTTCATTTGTTCAGGCAAATTCTAAACAATATACAGAATGTGATTTAATGTGTTTTTTGACTGAAAATGCCACCTGCCATGAATTAATACCCTAAATTGATTGTGGGTAATGCCTAGCTGCATACTTAACTTGTGTATTTTGTGTGCTTAACTTAAGGTTTGTGACAGTATTTACTTCTTTTTTCTTTAATTCATTCATGTTGAATGCATATAATTTTCTTGAGCTTATCTCAGGAACTTCTGAGTTGTATAATTTTTTGCTTTTTCCATCTAAATATGATTTTAAATTCAGTTTTGTAAAATCTTTCATTGTGAATGTCGTTTGAAATAGTGGAAATAAACAAGTTGTCAGAGGACAGTTTGTGCCTTGTACCTCTTGGAGCAGTAGAGCTGTGTCCTGGGAGACCCTTAAGTTTGTAGGGAAGGAGCTCTGTGATAGTGGAATGACACTGTGTTGCAGTCTAAAGCAAAGCTGGAGCAGACTCCCATATGACCTGTGTCCTCCTCATGGAGTTGGTGGGATAACCATTCATTCCTGCTCTTTTCTGGCATTGCTGTACTCCAAAGCCTAATTTGAAATCAAGCGAGTTATGCATAGGCTCAGAGTGTTTCACAGAAACTGAGTGATGCTTTGGTCTCAGCAACACGAGATAGATAGCAAGCCCTTTCATCCTGAGAGAAGTGATAGGTCTGCTCTGCATCTCAGGAGATGCAGAGAAATGACTTCACTGCACCGTAAAACTGTGTGTTAGGACGTTTTATATTGTCATAAGCTATTTCTGCAGTTCATAGGAAACGTCGACCTTGTCCTAGCCAGTTCTGTGATTTTTTTGTGCTCTTTTCAACCACTTGGGGCAAGTGGGATAGCTGTTGTGGCCCAACAGCCTAGCACCCATGGAGACCTTAAGCTGACTGGTCTGTTGCAGTCTTTCTGACACTTAGGCTTATCCAGGGCAGGATGGGCCTGCAGAAATGCACAGCCATCATTCTTGTATTCACCGCTGTGAATCCTGTAGCCTTTGTGTGCTACCAGTTGGAGTTAGCAGATTAAGTGTTGGGGCTGAGGAAAGGGCTGTTTAAGCAGAAGACATTAGCTTTTGTCTCGTCTTAAATCCCTGGCTTTGGAATTTGCTTACAGAAAGAAGCTAAGCAGAAACTTTGTCTTGGATAACTATAAATAGACTTTGAGTTAATTGTGCCAAAACTGAATTGCTGTTGATTGGTACAAGACACTGGTGTATAGAGAAGTGATTTTTTTGGCTTGCAATTTAATAGAAGACAGAACACTTGGCTGTGGATTTTATTAGGCATTTTGGACCCTCAGCTTTTGTTGGCTGGGTTTTAAGGGTAAAAGTGTGCTTGTTTGTAATTGATTCCCTAAGTAATAGTTGACTTTTGAGATTCTGTTGTTTGTTCATGGGTCGCCACTTTTCTGCTTGTCTTCATCATGCTTTGAAAAATTCACTTACCATTGGAAATGTTAGTTTTCCTTTGTGAATGTAAAGATGTAGACCATCAGTTGATGGTAAATTTGAGCGTCAAGTATTTATTTAACTAGAAGTTTGAGACTTATAACTGGTAGCAGTGGAAGGAGAATATCAAGTGAATATGGCTTGGAAGTCTAACTAGAAAATAAAAAAAATAACAAGTTCAGTTATAAGACAGTTACCTTTATATATTGCTGATGGTTCCCAATACTCCTTGTAACATTAGAGTAGAATAAGAAAAGCCCTACCAGAATTTTCTGTTACAAGAGAAAAATTTGATTGTCAAAGGGTTTTTTTTGGTCTTGATTTTCATAAAACCCCAAACTCCAGGAAACTTATGAGAGGAAGAAAATTTTCTCCACAAACTCTTTTGCCATGATGCTTGTGTCTTTTTGTTAAAAATGGTATGTTGGAAAACTCAGGTGTTTAGAATTGTCTTTGAGTCTGTTCATGATTTTCCAAATAAAAACTCAGCTGCACAAGAAAAACAGTGTCTTCTGTAGGTGACTGCCAGTTCCTTTACAGGTGCACCTTTTCAGTGTTGTCAGTGGTTCCTCTCTGTACTGAGGCAGAATTACATTTAAATGGAGGGGGCTATGAACTTTGCCTCTGCTCTTTGGTGGCTTGGGGAGGAATTCACGTAGTTTATCAGAACCTCTGTGTGATGCTGCTCACCTGCTGCAGGCAGCCCAGCCGCCAGGTGCAGGAACAAGAGTTTAGTTCTGGGGTGTAAACTGATGCAGAGGAGGGCTGGGAGAGGAATTTTAAGTGGAACTGTTTTCCCTGACCACCTGCAGGGAGTAGGTTATAAGTTTGTTTTCATGATTGACACAGCCTCCTCTTAGACTGCTGCGTTCTTTCAAAGATCGTAGGCCAAGAGGCACCTGCCTGGTGAGCTCTCCTTCCCAGGGCTGGGCCATTCAGCAGCTTTTGTTTTAGCTGGGTGTTGTAAACCTGCATTAATGGAGAATTCAAAACCTGTTTTGGATGATTAACTACCTTTCTGGCTGAAAAGTGTTTCTGAGTGTGTGACCTATACCTTTTAGCACAGTCAAGTCTATAGCTGCCTGTATTTTCTTTAGTATGTATGGAGAACATCTGATTGTTTTCTTCTGCATAGCAACCTTTCACATATTTGAATGCTGTTATGCCTTCTCCCTACAGGCATCTTGTGTTTAGGCTAAAGAGATCTAATTCCTAAAAGCTTCTCTCATAGGTCGTACTCTCTAGAGCTCTGACCTTTCTTGTTCCATTCCTCTGGACATTATCCAGTTTATTTGCATCAATCTTCAAGTGCATTAGTATGTTTATCTAGCATGTTCAATTTTGATAAATGTGGAGGAGGTAGGTTTTTAGTTGCCTTATTCAAAATACAGTTTATGAAACCTTCAATTTTAGGTCCCAGGACAGCTGAAGTCTCAATCAGAGCCTGTTACAGAATAATTCTGTCATAACTGACTTAAATGGCTTTTTTTATATAAGATGGGAAGTACTGAAATACACTTCTGTAGAAAAATACTTATAGGAAATAGTTTTTGGAATAAAAAAGTTGAAAATGGGGAAGTTGAAGTCTTGGTGCTAGCTTGTCTCCTATCCTGGTCAGAATACCTTGCTTCTCTGCTTCCATTTTTTAATGTGTCTGAAGTGAATGCTGCTAATTTATAGAGATTCACAGTGGGTTTTTTAAGGATTTGCTTTCACAACTCATTTAGGGCCACCATGGTTGTTACTAATCACTGTTCTTAGTTATACTAACTCTGAATTGTTAAGACAAGGATTGTCATCACACTTCTGTTATTTGCTTTTTTTTTTTTTTTCCCCACAGTAGTTTCAAAAATAATCTGGCAGCTTTTGTTTTATTTTTTGGCCATTTCAGCCTAAAATCGTACTAGTTCCTTGATTTGATTCACTGCAAATCTTTGTAAGTGTCTATGCACATGCATTGAGACATTGGTGAAGAAAGAAGGCAGAGCATTACCTGGACTGAGTGGGCAAGAGGTGGCTTACAAAAAGAGATGGCTTGTCTTTCATTTAGCACTAAGGCTTCCTTGTGCTGAGTTAAAGTATGTGCTTGTGAAACTAGAGCTGTAGACTTGGAATGCTTTGTTTTAGAGTTTTGTGCTGTGATAGATTTCTGCAAGTATTTTGTGCAACTTGATCTGGTAAAGAATCCATCTTGATTCCATTCGTTGGGGCCTTAAAGGATCCTCCCCCTACCCAGTGTGTTAGAAACCCTGAATTGATTGGTGTATGTTACTTGAGATGTTTCAACAGTTTTAGTCATGACAAGCAGAGAAATCTTGGCCTCTTAAAATAAGTGAAGGTAGCGCTTTGGAGAAACATTAGATCAGAGTTTGATGTCAGACTTGCAATAAGATCTATGCAGGACTATGTTACAGTAAGAGTTCTACTAATGCTTACTTAGCTTTTCAAGATAATTTTTAGAAAGATTTTTGCAGGAGTAATAAGCTATCAAAGGTGTTTTATGAAAGCCAGAATTTGGTCAGTGAGAAGAGAATTGCAGCAGTTGGCGTAGATTCTGTCTTTAAAGCTTCAGTTTTAGGTTTGTTTATAGCAATTGTACGGGTCACTCCCCTGGTTTCTCTGAATTTATTTAAATGAGTGAGGACTTTACAAACTTATTTATGGAAGTGTCTTAACTGCCGCAATGTGAGTCACTGCTAGATGGCGCTGTGTGACCGCGCTGGCCCCGAAAATAGCGCTGAAACCTCTCCTTGAGAACTGGTTAAATTAACATTCAGGTTAAAAATGCCATTTTGTTGAAATTTATTTTCATTTTAGTCACTTAATTGATCCCACTACAAATGATATCCTGGCTCAGGGTCTTGATTTGCATTGTTTGAAAGGACTCAAAAGTTCAGAGGAAACCCTAGCAAGTGAGGTAAAATTTTCATTTGTTTCCCACAGAAATTATTAATAATGCAGGAGCATTGCATACATTAGGCTTGTGTAAATATCCTAGAAGATTATTCTGAAAAAGGGAGATCCACTCTCAGCTCGAATATGGTCACAAAGGAGATGAATCAGTGATTAGTGTAAAAGTCTTTTGAGATTAGAGGGATTTGTATGATTTTTATTAATTGATCATCATCCATGTATGTTCACGCTAGTTATATGAACTCTTTATTTTCAGAATCTTAGCTGGGAAAGTTTAAAATTGTTTTAACTTTTTTTGCTATCTTAAAATGGAACTTTTGGTTTCAGAGTGTGCCATATAATTGTAAGCAAGGAGTTGTTCATTCATGGAAAAGATCATATCCAAATAAAGCTTTCTGGGTGTGGTACTAAGTCGCTTGCAACGTGATGAAGCCAGGGTTGTGTGTGTCCAATCAGGATGGTGTGAGGTTTTTTTCATAATGATCAGCGTTAGCAAGAGGTTTTTCACTGTGCGGGAGGTACAATGTGCTAAGCAGAACGTTTCCTTTACTGTCATGCTTAAAAACATTTTAGAAATCTTGGCAAGGCAGATTTTCATGGGTCTCAGGTACGTACACCAGGAAAGTTTGCATCTCTTAAAGATGTGGATTCTTCCAGCAAAAGAAGAAAGTTTGCTTCAGCTGCAGCTTGTTATATGTTTCATTAAAAAAACCCCAACAAAACTCCAAAGGGTCTGTGAAGTGCAAAAATGGCATTTATGTTACCAGACTGCATGTTTTCTGTGTGCATGTATGAATTTTTCTTTCCATTTTTAAGTGTGTTTTACTTGGTTTCTTTGAGAAGGGGGAACAGATAAAGTTGGTGAATGCTGTAGTTGTTTCTTACAGTAATGAGTACGTGGATTTATTTAATTGTTAGAGTATATTCTTCATTTACTTCCTGAGATCTTGCTGGTTGCTATCTTGGATCACACCTCTACGGGTGTATTAGTGATTATTTGCATTGTATGTATACAACATATCTAGTTTGACTCCCCTTCCTGGAACTAATTGAAATCACTTGATAAATTTGAACTTGAAGTTCCAGGTGTGCTACCTAGCACATACTAAAGAGAAAATGTGATATTTGGCATAACACTTAGGTTTAAAAAAAAAAAACAACCAAAAACGAGAAAAATATTAGCAGAAGAACTTCTCTTATAGGAAGATTCTAAGGAAATACTGAGCAGCAAAAAATTATTTTGCTTTTCTTTAGTGGCAAAAACTTTATTAAAACAGCTTTTTTCACAGTTTTTGAGGAAAGCTCATTTGTATTGAGGAAGTGGTCTTAGAAATGCCCTATACCAGAATGAAACGAAAAGTAGTTTCTAGCCATATATAACTCAAGACACTGAAGTCATGGTGATCTGGATTGGTTTGCAATACGTGGTTGGATGGCAAAAGTTAGATGTTTGCATCTTTAAACAACGGAACACCAAAGAACATCTGTTGTCTTCGGTGAAAGTTTCCTCAGTTTGGAAAACAGTGCATAACCCCAGGAAATATACCCATAGCTGCTGATCCCTGATCATGATGCAGTGCTTCTAAAGTAGTTCAGTTTCAGTTTAAAATGTGTAAGAATTAGTTTAACATAACTCTCTTTCTTATTTTACAGGTTTTCACAGCCTTTGGTTTGAAAGCAGTAAGGCAGCTTCTAGGATGAATTGATAACATGTAGTTGATTCAAGTTGAGATCTTTCCTCCTGTACCTCAATTAATTTGGTTCTGCAGGAAAGAAAATAATGTTTTGTATGAACTGATTTATAGGTTCTTCTTTGTAAGAACAGCCTGTCAAAGGACAGGTTTGGTTTTTTTCCTAGAGATCTGTGCCCAAATCATGATTCAAGGAGGTAATTGAAGGGGTCTGTGTTTTTCAAATTTACTGTTGGTGGACACACAAAAAAGGAAAAGTAATGCAAACTGTAAACATTTTTCTAAGTTTAGGTATATATACAAAGGAAAAAAAATTAAAAACCCCTCTGGTTGGGTTTGTTGTTTTTATGAGACCTGAGACACAGAAATGTCTGCTAATCAGCATCTCACCCCTGTAAAATCTTGTTTTAAGCTTTCTTAGATGTATTTTTTTCATTTTCATTAATACAGTCTAGCTTTTTGTAAAAGCAATTCCAGTCCTGTTAGCATGTTCTTCAGGTACCAGGAACTAAATCAAGATTAACTTCGATGTGTGGAAAGTGTGGAACTAGTTAATGTCTTTCTAACTTCAAGGAGTGTGGGACTTGTGAAACAAACTGTTTGGTATTTGATACAGAGTTGTACCCAGTTACTTCAGACACATTTCAGTATTGAAGACACATGTGCCATCTCTGTTGCAAACGATATCCTCAAGAAAGATTCCTAAAATGAAGGATTTAAAGCCTGATGAATGCGGTGGATTTAAGATGTGTTTTAAATGGAGCTGCTTGTATACAGCTTTCTCTGTGCTAAAACACGTATTTTTTAACCTCTACAGAGTCTACTGATTTTTAGCATCAATTTCTACAGCATTGTTTCACGGATGTTTTCATAGTTACACCTTGAAAATAGAGTAGTGTCTTTGAAAATGTCAGTCTGGAATAAACAAGGTAAAATTTCCTTGGCAAAAAGCCCCCAAGCAAAAAACTGTTGAAATGTCTGTCTTTGTATAAATGTACATTTTAACTGCTACATCAAAGTCATGATGAGCAAAGGACTACCTTGGGAATGCTCAAATATTTACCAAAATAGGTGTTCAAAAATTGTTTTTACCATACATACCATAGTTTAGGTTTCTAAGTTAGACCTGATTAGCTAAGTGAAAATATACTTGCTTACCTGAAGCACCCCCTGGAGGTAAGAAGTTCAAGTCTGTTGGCTTTTTTCCTTTGATTGTATGGGGAGTTCTGTTCCTAACTCAGGCAAGGCACCCAAGAGAGGTGCATAGTTTGAAATGGTGGGAATACCTAGTTATTAATGCAGTAAGACCAAGTATTTTGTTTTAACCTTATCTTCCCTCAAATTGCATAAATCCTTTCAATGTTTAGTCAACCTTACAGTTCTGCAGAGTTTTTGTGTGCAGAGGTAAGCATGTGAAGTGTGTTAATAAGTTACCGTGAAAGTAATGTGGTCAGGCTGACAATACAATTTCAAGTTCAGTTCAACTTACAAGTTTTTTATTTCTTGTTAGTTGATATTTTATTATTTTAGTGGGCCCAAGGTTTTGTGTTTTATGTTCAGAGCTTCTACAATGTACTTAGTTAACCATGAATAAGTTGATAAAAATGATCTTTGTTCCAGTTCTGCATTGGCAAGTGTAATTGCTGTGCCTTTCTGATGTGCCTCCTGTGATAATTTTATTTGTGGATCCGTAACTCACCATTAAAGTGGAGAAGCAGGTACACAGTTCCTTGACACAGCCTATAAACAGCTGTAGATCTGTCTGTGCATCTGACAATAGGCAGTATCTGCTTACTGGACTGTCTTGCCATCTGCTCTTAAAATGCTATCTCTGTCTGAAAAGAAACAGATTCAGTCAGGTTATGTATATATTCACTGCATTCATACACTGAGCAGTATCCTACAGGCTAAAAGAAAACAGAAGGTGGAGGAACCACTTGGTGGAATGACACCAGTCTAACATTCTGTGATGGAGCTGTGAACATGTTTGTCTGGTAAACCAGCACTCTGTTTTGCTGAATTCTATCCATGATGTCAAAATTCACACATGCTTTCTTTTTGTGTCTGTGAAAAGAATAAGACTATTAAAGATTTTTCTTAATATGATGTGTTAAATATTCTTAGTATGTTCATGTATGTTAGGGTTTAAATGATGTTTTTGTTTCGTAAATAAATAGTCAAACTGAAATGTGCTGTTTTGTAACAAAAGTTCAATGAACATTAATAATTAACTATTATATATAGCTTTTCTTGCTGTTTGGCAATGGATGTTTCTCACATCCAAAAATATTTTAAATGGAAGGGTATGATAAAATTCTGTTTACTAGGAGAAAGAAGCAGGTCAAATATACTTTTATATGTTTTTAGCTTTGCACTAGACAAACTAACATTTTAAGTATCTTGGCTGATTGGGTTAAAAGGAAGTATAATGGATAGTTCCACACATGCGAAAAACAAGATACTTCCAGGGAAGGAAAATGCTCCTTTATTTCTGCTTACACTTGTAAAGCCCCTTTTCTCTGAGTGCTGAAAACTTCACAGGCATCTAATGATGAATAGCTGTTGTAGAAAAAGCTTAAGTTTGTGTCACTGTTGTTTATAATATTTGAATTTATAGTTCTGAAGTGGCACCTGTTATCCAGGTGCCATCCAATATTGTTTGGCCGGTGCATGCAATTCAAACTTCCATGACTTCCACACGGGAGCCTCATTAAATACAGCAAACTGTGTGGGATACAACATTGTTTAAAATTTTTCCTTGGCTACAATGTACATCAGTTTGATCTCATTGCCCAGTGAAGAGGTGAAGGAGGTATAAGGGAGTCTGCTATGGGTGGTTTTCAAGAGAGAAGGGATTAGGCCACACTTTAAGTCTCACTTTGTGGGGCATCAGTGTGATTGCTGAGAAACAAGTGGTTTCTGAAAGAAAGAGAGAATACTTTTGGAATTGTCATCATCTTGATGCTCCCTATGGAAGGTTTAGTGCTTCTATGGGAATGGTAATTAAAAAAAAATTTCTGGTTTTGCTCTCAGTAGTAGAATAGTTCTTCACTTTCTCCTTAGTCGCTTTCAAATCTGAGTTACAAGACCGATATCACTCTTTTCCAGGAAGGCACTTAATGTGATTATCAGGTACACTTGAGGAATAAAGTGCAGTCACTGTTGAGAGCTTTGGTTTGAATGTTCCATTTTGGGGGTTTTGGGTATCTTTCTATCCAGTTGTTTTGCTGTGGTTGTCACAAAATTCCAAGTGCTTACATTCAGTCTGGTGGTCATACCATCACCTCATTCAGCAGCAGAAGTGAGGCACAAGGAGTGAGGTTAGTAAGTGGACTGTGCATATTGTGTGGGGTTAGTGCTCTGTGTTGTTTCTAATAAACACTGTAACTGAAGCACTTTGTGCATTGTTAAATGTCAGGGTATTTCTGGGCTTCAGTGTGGTACATACTGACTATAAACCAAAAACCCCACCCCTGAAACTGTAATGTAAGAATGTTAAGCTAGAAAAAACCAAACCCCAAACTGTTTACCCTAAAACTGTGACTAAATAATTGTTTTACCAGCTAAACTGGGCTGAAATTGCCTTGACCTTGTTTACACCATTCTCAGATGTATCACTTACGAAAGGCAGTAATTTTCTGAAGTGATGACAAATATCTAATAGGGAATGAGCTTATTTTAGCTTTTTTTAATTGCTTTAGATATCTAAATGTGAGATTATTTTGAAGAAATATTTTGGTACCTTTCTTAGTATCTTAATTGGGTCTTGAAATCCTTAGTGGGCTGCCTTTAAAAATTTGTTGGTAGGTTGAAAAAGTAGAAATTGTTCAGAAAGACGTTTTATGTGAGGGGCCATTCAGTTTTTTGAGTGAAGTTGGTCTAAGTCCTTCAGTTGCAGTGATGTTTTTGTATGGGAGCTATTCAAAATAGATAGCCCATTGTGAACTTTTTAATACAGATTTTAATTAGAGTGCTATTCCTACCACCTGCTGAAGTAGAGTTGGAATGTCTGCTGACCTGAAATGAATGCACGTGTTCGGTATTAATACTGCATGTCTGGATCCAGACAGCAATCTTTCGTTTTGACATGCCCATAGTCAAAGTAAATTAATGTTTAAAATCTGAATACTTGAAGTTCAGCCAGAGTGCATTCATAATTATCTTCAGGCGAGGTTAAATAGAAATGCATATGCTATTTTTATTCTTTATTTACAGTCTGTACAGGTAAAGTTTGTGATAATAGTATATAAGTTAATTATGTTAACTTGTTTTCTTTCTATTTGTGAACAGTACTTATTAAAAGATGTAAAAACATTTCAGTGACAGCATTTAGATTCTGCATGGTTCAGTGTGTACTGTGTGGATTTTTTTCATGTATCTTGAAAAATAGATCTAATTTTCTAGTTGAGTATATACATGCAGTTAGTCTTAGAAATTATTATTTTGTTTCAGGAAGGTCTAAATTGTTGTAGATTTTGTTGTCAGACAGCAAACTTCTGTATCAAAAGAAACATTTTCCAATGAACAGCATTGTGACCTTTCAGAGATTTGATTGTGATCTCAACATCCCCTTCCTTAATATTTGTATTTCTAAACCTCCCAGAAGAAGGTAATTGGTCTATGTAATGCCATTTGATCTATCCCTGATCACACTACAGCAAAATTATTTAAACTAACATATTTAAAAGAGATCTGCAGCTCTGACAACACATTTTGACAGTAATTTTTGTTTGATTGTAAGTCAAGTAAAGTTCAAGCACTTAAGTACTTCTCAGTCAGCACAAAACTTCAAAATGTTGAAATACTGAGGTTCATGCATGTGTCTGCAGAAATGACAATTATTGGCAAGAAAGGTGATCAATGTACCGCTGCATCAATTGCTTTTTACAGTAACATGACAGTGGGAAATCTTTCCAGTGATTCTTTTCTTTTTTTTGTTACAAATTAATAAATAACCCTGATGATTAATGGAGGTCATATTCTAAGATTCAGTCTGAGAAGCCTATTGGTACATTATCTGTTTTACTTCTGTTGAGACTATAATGAACACAAGTCCAAAGCTGTTATCTGTAGAGCAGTGTTTCTAGGTATTTCAAATAAGCAGACAGTGTTTTAAAATCTGAAACTTACCGAGATGGAACTTGTGAAAAGCAGTCAAGCAAAATAGACCATCCCTCCAGAACACCCCAATTTATTTTGAATTATAAACAGATATCAAAATGTTTGTGTTAGTGTAACTGCATCTGCATGTGGATTATGAGTGAATCTGAAAGAGGTGTTATCCTGATTCTGTTTTTTGCTGGTAGATGTCATCTCAGTAGATTCACAGGGTAAATATAAACACTGATAACCTGTAATAAGTGAGCTCCGAATGGGAAGTTTTGCTGCTGGCCAATGAAGAATCTCTTTCTTCTTTTGAACTCATGACAAATGACTGCTTTCTGAACAAAGAATGAACAAACAGATTTTTTGTACTTCTTAATTTTTCCTTCATTAGATAACTTTCTAGCTTGAATTCAAGTTTTGCTGTCTAATTACAGAATTTCTTGAGTGTGGAGATTTATTAGTTAAATTTTCTGTTCCAGTGTTTTACTGTGTCCTATTTATAGTGTTTATGGGTTCACCTGATAGCTTGCTTCTAGAAAGATTCATCTGTGGTGAATCTTATGCAGTTTTTCTTGTTTCCTAGTTGCCTGTGAATCTGTTTTTAAGCTAACTGCAGGGCAAAAAGAGATTCCTTGCTTTTTCTTGTCTTACTTGCCTCTAGAAAGAAATAAATACTGCTTTGTGTCCTTGATTTTATAGCACGAGATGCATGTGTGATTCCAGAGCTATGTGTTTTTGAATAATGTTGGTTTCATTGTATTATGCTTTGAAATACTAATTTTTTAGCTGTTTAGTTTTTTGATCTTCAAATGAAAAGTAACTGCATTTCTAATCTGCTGACTCTTACGGTTGTCAGGAGTTTTTCTTAAATTCTTAGAGGGTTTTTTTGCTGAGTTACTTGCGTGAGTAAAAAAGGCCAAAAAGCCCAGCCAGGGATCAGGCTATTGCTATGTGTACTTCCATTACGCTATCTCATGTTCTTAGGCCTATATCCACATCTGAAGTTATTATACAGTCTTCTCCTATGGGATGGTGTTCTAACAAAATATGAGGTACCAGAATCACATACTGAGGACATCGATCAAGGAAAGAGAACACTGCAGATATCAAGAGTAATTATTCTCAAGGTTTTCAGTGTATCATTTCAGTAATTAGGTAATTTAACTCTTCATCTTAATATGACATAAATCAGCAAAAATTACTTTTTCTAAACCACCTTTTGGCCTACTTCTTCACTGGTCTCCCAGTCCCTGGTGTAAAACAAACACCAGATTTCAACAGAAATTTTTCATCTGTGTTACCACATTATGAAGAGAGAAGCATGTAAAGTGTGCAATGTTATGAGGAATGCTCTATGACTCTTATTCTTAAATTCAGTGCAGCTGTTGAATTAATGCAGATTTTCCTTCTTATTCCTCTTAAGCATCAAATAGTGATCATTGCAAATATGTAACTATTAATGTCTGCCTACAAAGTAGTGCAATAATAACTCGGGGTTCTCTTCAGCAAATGTTATTGTGTCTTTTGCTATGGTCTGACAGGCATGACCTACATTTAAGAAAGCCCTCTGGGTCTGTCTGGTTCATTACTGTCTACTTGCAGATGCTTCTTCATAGATGGTTAGTTGAGATGCTTTTGCAGACCTCTAGGTTTTTTTTTTTTTTTTTTGCAACATTTTGCTACAGTGGTTTTGCAAATTCATATTCTCCAGCAGTAGGAGACTGGCTTGCTTAACAGAATTTATGTGGAGCTTAGTTTTAAGTATCTTTCTGTCTTTCCGATAGCAGTGTGGAAAGGATTTTCATTTTTATGTCACTGAGCTTCAGGTTGTTCTGGGTTGTAAATATGTATTTACAAATGAGATGTCCAGTCTCTACTCTAAATTTTGCTTGAGAGCCTGTTTTCAGTAGACTGTTGGAAGTGGTTTTGAACATAATTTCAAGGCATTTCCAAACCAGTGGATCTTAATAGTTAAGGAGACTGCTTCATATTTTCTCCTTTACTAGTAGTAGGCTGCTTGTTGTAACTGGCATAACTTTTAAAGGTAGTAATGATCTTTAAATTCACCAATACTGCTTGTGTTTGAAATGCTAATCCAGAAGACTGTATGGTTTGTATAATTATTAATACTCTTTGTCTGTGTTGCTTAGTAGTTAAGAGGTTAAGCAGTTCACGGGGGGTGGTGGGGGTGAACAAAAGCAGTTTGCATTTTGTCAATTTTCAACTTCAGATATCAGTAAATCATTGCAGCAGCCTTCCTTATCAGTTGTTTGCACAAAAAAATAAGTGGAATGGGGGAGTGGAGAAAACCTGTTAGAGTTGTGTCTGAGGGGACCATCTGCTGTGGTTCCCAGTGTTGGAAGTGTGATAAGGGATAAGCTGTGTAAACAGAGGTACCACAAAAAAAGGCAGGCCCGGTTCAGGGTGGCATATGTACAATTTGGATTTGGGTTGATAACAGCCTTAAAAAGTCAGGGATCTTAGAGTAAAAGTCTGTTAAGCAGAGGAGTGATGTATTTAATCTAAAACTCCAGATGTAGCTTATTAGCATGAGTTTGCCTTTGGACTAACTTGTGAAGCTTTCTTCTGATTTATTGGGACTTCTACAAACAGAAAATATGGATGAGTTGCGTGGTTAATCCAAATATTAGTACAAAACGCTGACACTTTTTTGTGTTTTGGAAACGTTCACTAGTAGTTTGTGTTAGTGCTTAATCAGCAAAAATAGATAAAGATTTGAAGAATGACCAGCAATGTTAATAAATGTTTGATTTTTGGGGAAGGAATAGCCAGATGGCAGAATAAGCACGCCCATATGAACAGTCAGGGGATAAACTGATTGGTGACTACTCACCTGGCCAGAGGTGTCTCTCGTGTATCTCAGTTTGGTGTGTATATCTTAGACCTTTGGAAAAATGTGAAATAGAAAGAGGCTGCCTCTGCAAGTAGGGAGGGGGTTTCCTGAGCCTCTTGTTAGTCACACAGTGGTTGCTCATTGCAGCAGGGTGGGGTGGCTGCCAGTCCACCTGCAGTGCAGAGAATGCTGCATGGATGAAAGAGCCTTAGCTCTGTTTGGACTAAGGCATCTGTCACTAAGGCCTCTCTAAGTAGCTGGTTCCAGTTTAAATTTCTCTATTGGGTCACTCATGCCTGGATTTATGGTGACTGAAGTACTGGAAAATGGGGAACAGTTTTGCATTAAAAATGAAGTTAAACTTTTCACCTGTCAGTTTCTGGCTACTTACCACAGTGTTTAGGGGAAACATATGCACAGTTTGGAATTTTTTCAGTTAATGTGAGACTTTTGCTACTAAGATTTCTTCAGCTGTGTGTAAGAGCAAGCTGGGATGAAATCTTTGGGAAAACCACACATAGAATAATGTTCTGAGGGAAGGAGAGTATGATGAGCTTCTTACTACTTGTCCAGGACTGTCTCCCTTTCCATCACACAAACTCTCCTCTCTAGTAGGCACATTGAGAAGGTAATGATTTCTTTCAGTCGGTGATGATGTGTGGAAACTGAAAAGGTGCCAATACCTTTGCCTTGCTAACTGCTGGAATGGGATATGCCACATTTGGGGAGACTTAGCCTGGGTGGAATGTTGGCCAGCAGGTACGTGGTTTTACTCTTTTGGGGTGGAGTAGCTGCTATGAACTATTACCCTCCGTGAGAGGTTGATGCCTGGAACTTGAGGTGCAGAGGTTTGGAACCAGCTGGAACCTGGGGTCTGTCTCAAACCTTTATGAGAAAGAAGGAAATTTTCAAAAATAAGAGACTTTTGAGCAGGGCTGACCTGCAGGACTGTTTATTTTCTGGCGACTGTATAAGATGTGAAGATTTCTGTTGCTTATTATTGAGCCAGTAACAGCATAAATGTATTATTTTCCTAACTTTGGGATCTAGCAGGAGGTTTATAATAGCCCTGTTTAAAATATATCTGCTGTTTTCTCCAATGAATTGCTCCCAGACCTTTCTCTGCAGGGCTTGACTGATGCCCCTGCTGCACGTGCAAGTAAGTGATGCCAGTCTGGTAAGATTTGCATCCGTGGTGTCCAGTGGGACAAAAGGCAATGAGCACAAACTGAAATACAAGAAATTCCAGTTAAACATCAGAAAAGAGCACAAACTGAAATACAAGGCAATGAGCACAAACTGAAATACAAGAAATTCCAGTTAAACATCAGAAAAGACTTCTTCTTTATAGTGAATTTGATCAAAACCTGTAACTTGTCTCTTGAGCTCTAGAGTCTCCATCAATGAAGACATTTAAAGCCCAACTGACCATAGCCCTAAGCAACCTGCTCCAGTTGCTCCTGTGGCTGAGGATGGAGGTTGGACTGGAGGATCTCCCTAGGTCCCTTTTCACCTCAGCCACTCTGTGACTACAAAATTCTGTAAGCTTCAGAAGCTTCTAGATAAGGAGGAAGATGCTGGGGGAGGGAAAAGACTTTTTTTTCCCTTTTTATATAAAGTTTTGTGAGTTGTGGGTGGTTTTTTTTTTTTCTGATTGTATTACTTGCCAAAATTTTCCTTGGTGTTTATACTTTCAGTCTGTGTGTCTGCACCTGGGTTACTAAGATTTCATGAGGTGTCTTTGTTGTGGAGGAGGGAGGCTGGTTTTCTTGCACTTTTGAGAAGTGAGGGAAGACAGAGAAAAATTTTACATAATTTTTCTTTATCTCATAGAAAGTGTTTTCTATCTCATCTTTAGGTAGTTCTTAAAAAGTTGAATTCTGTATGAACCTATTACTACTGTCTTCATCACTTTTTCAATGAAACTTCCCAAGTCTCAGTAATAGTAAGGAGAAAAGTGATTCTGCTACCATTTCCTTTGATCAAACTATGATCAAAACTTTAGAAATGATGTACTGTTTGGAAGAGTGGCTTCAATTTTTTTCTCTCAGTTCTGGCTCAGTTATTGATTATGTGTGAAATACTATTGAGGGCTGAGAAAGAACTCAAAGTGAGCATAAAGTACTTCTTAAAAATAAATTTTCAATGCTGAATGCAGCAGTTTGTCTTTATTAAACCAATTGATGTTTCTTTTATACTATTTTTCGTTTGTGAAGGTTTTCCTCTTTTCCTGACAGCCTTTTACCTTCATGCTGTGGAGACCTTCACCTTTTATTGCTAGGGCTTAGTTATACTTTTATTGATTCTCATCTTGGTAGAATATTATACTTTGCAGAAAGAGTTTGATATGTAAGGCTCTCTACCCAGAACTTTGACTGAAATTAATGGGACACTTGCTGGGTGGTCAAAGTTGCTGGTTTTTCTTGGACCTTGCAAGAAGAAGATATGAAGAACTTGTCTTTTGTTGTAGAGGATGTTAGGAAATAGAACATTGCTGGTATATCCCTGTAGAAAGAGTAAGGTTTTATCAGAGGCAAAAAATGTGACCTGGAGAATTTAAGTGGGTACCTGTTCATCATCTGAACAAGATAAAGTATGTGGATGTATTTCTACATGATGCTTAAAAAGCTGATTTAGTGTATTTTCTTTCTTGTCAGCAAACATCTGGTGTGCTACAAATAACCTATTCTCCTTAGGATACAAAAAAAAATCTTAAATGCTTTAAATTACTGAGATTCTGCTTGACTACATGTACATAATTATAAATAAGTTGGTGGCTTAATTAATGACACTTTAATAATTCTTTTACAATTTGATTGAGTGATAGAAAGCAATTGCAAGCTGAACTAACTGAAGTTATTTTGCACATTGTTCCTAAGTCATCTGTAGCATATGTTTATTAGTACTTTCTTTTGCTATAATTTCATCCTGGCTTACTGCAAACTCCACACATTATGAAACAAAGGATTCAGTTTCATATAACCATGAGAACAATATTTCAAACCTGTCCTTATCTCTGGTCTGCTGCATTAAAAAGATTACCAGAGGAGAGCATTGTGGGTCAGGTGGAGGATATTGTTTTCTTTATTCTGATCTGCTATGGTCTTTTAAGGTTTTGTGGTGGTTTTGAAAGTCTGTCTTACCTGCAACAGCATATGCTAGATGCTTGTTTCTTTGTAAACACATCTGTCCTAATTATGTTGTATTCTTTTCATATTTTGAAGCCAAATATTGGAAGCTATGTAGCCAAAACCTGCACTCAAACTCCTGTCTGCTTTTTCTCACTTGAAGAAATAAAGTTAACCTTTCCAGACATTATTTAATTTGCTGGAGACCTTTAAGTAATTTCAACACTGAGTTCAGCTTTCTGTTTGCTCTTTTCCAGTTTCTGCAGTTGTTCTGAGATTTGCTGCTTCAATTAATAAAACTAACTAGAAATTGAAGAGAGTGGTTTTTGCTTTTGCAGCTGATTAATTTAGTTTCCGTTGAAAGTACTTGCCAAATGAGTGGAGTGTGTCAGCCTGCTGTATTTCTGGAATATTCTGACAATGCAAGCTGTCTAAAAGATGAATTGTGTGTGGGGAAGACCACATGTCTTTTCCTGGCTTGTGTGGTGGAGCGATGGACTAATAGAAGGGAATGCAGACTGACGGAGAAAGAATCTTTTGGATAGCTCCTTTTTTTTCATATTTCCTCTTTAAAGCCATCTTTTATTTGTGATGAATTTAAAAACCAGTGTTTGAAAGATACAACAAAAATGTAATTCATTTGTTTCTTTAATAAGACTAAAGATGTCTTTATAGATGGAAAAAATTTAAAGAAGTAATGATTATCAAACTGAAAATTCTCTTGTCTTGAATTTCTATTGGTTTCAAAATTGGTTTAGATGACTCAATTACTATCTGCTGATGTAAGGAGTATATTGAAAGCTTTGGTAAGAGAAGCAACAAAGATGATCAAACAATGAAAATGTGCAGTCAGACACCTTCCTTCGCTGCTGTTCCAAATCATGGCCACCTGATTTCTACTGCAGGTGTCTGGGAAGCAGGAGGTGACTGCCACACGGATCCCTTCCTTGTAGCACAGCTCTGGTGTCTGCTGCAAATGGGAAGGGGCTGGGGGCTGCTGGTGGGAGCGTTCGGGGAGCAAGCAGCTCACAGCCACTGCCTTGTGCTGCTGCTGCACTTCCCTGCTCTGCAGCCTCATGGGCCACCCATTTGTGTGTCAGACCCCAGAAAGTTAGTGATGATTGCTTATTTTTATACACTGGTCCTGGATCTTCAGGCTTCTTGGAATACAAAGAAAATACCTTGCAATTCTATTTTTGTTCCAGAATATAGGTCTCTGCTTCTGTGCTCTCTCAGATAGATCAACAGGGCACATAAGGTCCCATGACCTTCATAAAAACTCACGGAAGCAGCTTTGCTGTTCACTTTAAGGCTCAAAGCAGCTTTTCCCATTTGCTTGTATTTAGCTTAGGAATTATAGAAGAGCTGTGGAACACATTGCAGGTAATCAGCAAAACATTTATCTTTGTATGTGTGTGGATGTTTTTTTGGTGCATCTTAATTAAACAGCAGTTTGGATAACAATCCTTTATCCACAGTTTACCACACTGGGCAGTTCCCTAAAATAAAATTTAACAGTGTTTGATTAGCAATCTTATTTTATGTATACAAGAAAAAATGTTCCTTCTGCAGGACCAGGAGGGTGAGTTTGGTAGCTGCTGTTCAGAGTTGAAAATAGGGGGCAGCTCTGTACTGTGGGGGTTTATTTGTTGGTAGACTGATTTTGGGGGGGTATCTGGGGGGAAGTAGAGCTACCAGCATGTAGGATGAGAGGCAGGCAGACCCTGTACATGGGCACTGCATGCATCTCGATTCGGGAACAGGAGGAAGCAGAGGGAATGGAAGTGGCTGTCATTAGGGAATTGGAAGAGCAGGACCTGAAGTCTGGTTTGTGTAGCTCAGAGTGCTCCAGTGCTCAGCCTTACCAGTTCTTGCACCAGCACAGTTCTGCCAGAGTACAAGAACCTTGAACTGTGAGCTGCATGGTGCCAAAAGCTGTAGCTTTGATACTGCTGTTTCAGAATGTACCAATTCTGAAAAATTGTGGCATAACTAATTTGTTCACATTTTGAATGATACAGGATTTTAACAGCAGTGACAGCATTGTGGTCTGGTTCCTTCATTTCATGCCATATGTCACACTTGTAATTTAATTCTGAAAAGTGCTTGCATAATGATTTAAAAGTGCTTTAACTACTTGACAGTACATCATCAGTGAGGGAGAAGTGAGTTTGAGTCTGTGTGAATTCCCTTCTAGTCCTTTTGACTAGATTATTCAGCACCTTGTTTTAAAGACAGATGACATGCAAGTATCTTTTGAAAGTCAATTGTATAACTTGAAATTAAAAAGTAGTGCAGAAGTGTTAATGACAGCACCAGACAGAACATTGTGATGCACGACACAGCATGAAAGACTTGTGCCTCCTACACACTCACCTTGCCACAGGGCCTTGGTGGTGTCACAGCTCCATAAGTTTAATATCCATCAGACACATCCAGTCTCACAGCCTGTAACCCCTGTAGCCTCTGCTGAGCTCCTAAGGCCAGCACGTTTTAAAGCTGAATGACTTTTTGGATATTGACTTGGAGTCTCCTAATCTCACCAACCATGCTGGTAAGGCAGAGGTGGTAACAACTGTAATTGAATGTAGTCATCTTTTCTTTGACTCCCTGAGTGCTAAATAAAGGACAGGAAAAAGCCCAATATTTTAGCAATCTAGTGAGGGTTTTTCTTTTGATCACCAAGTTGTAGACTGCAGAGAGCTAAGCTTGCAGGGACCTATTTAACATTTTTTTGAAAAATAAGGTATATACACATCTTGCACACTTTTATTTCTAGCCCTTGAAGACATCTGCTTCATTTTTTTCTTTTATGGAGTATCAGCTCAGGTTTAAGACAAACAAACAAAAACTTAAGGACTAAACCTACCCAAACCTGCTGTTAGTGGAATCTGTGCTGATAGGTTGGGATTTGAGATCTTCCTAGAACTGGTAGTTTTTGTGAGAGCTGAGCACTGGTTAAAAGAGGAAACTTCAGTTTTAGAGTATTTACTTGTGTATTTATGTAGAATATATGACAAGCGTCTTCTGAAATGGCACATTTTTTATCATTTCTGTACCAAACCTTAGATTATGCCACACAATTTGCTTCCTTTCCAGTTAATGAGTTAGGCAGCTTTGTGGGGAGTCTGTCTTTAGGAGTGCCATGCAAAGAATTAAATGTATTTTTTATAAATGTATAATAAATTAACTTCCTTATTTGAAAAATGCAATTGCTTAAATGACAAAGCAGCATGGGGGCAATTTACTGTTATGGAGAGTTTATTTTTAGTGCATGTTGTCTGAAATTTGTTTTTTGAATAGCTAAATAGTGAATGGCTCTAAAATCAGATGATGACTGTTGTTATGAAAATTCCATTCTTGTAGTTTCCAGTTCTGGAAACATTTGCTATTTAGTTTGTTTGAGTTTTGAACACATTTTCTAAGGTTTAATCAAATAAATCTTAATAAATTACTGAAAATCTGCTTGCTAATGGACTAATGGTTTTGGTTTTTATGTGAAATAAAAGGACAGAAGCTTTCATTGCTAAGTAGGTAATAGTCTCAAAAATTTTGAACGTTAGTTGTTGACAGTCAGAATTTTACCGTGAGATGCTGTCTGTCCAGAGATTGGTTCAAAACAGTTTTATATTTCTATATTAAATCATTGAAGTTCTAAAATAATTAGTTTTGTGTATCTTTAAAAAAAAATAACAGTTTTTTTTTTCCTGTTTTAAAGGGATGCTCTTTGTTTGCTGTTATTCACCAGTTCTTTTGTTATTATACAGAACTGCTATTTTAAATCAGCAGGATTTCTCCTGAAAGTTATCCTAAGCACAACTGAGTTTTACTTGATTTGTTTTCTTTTGGATTGATAAGCCCTGAGGTAAGAGAGTAAAACATGTCTTCTCTTCATAGTTGAGGCATCCAAATACAAAGTAGTAATAACAAGAGGCTAGTTGGCCCCCCTGCCTGCCATCTGTGATGGCCAGCTGCTGGATTGCACTGCTTTGTATTGGAGGCAAGGCACACGTCCGAGTTGCTGTGAGATGAAAAGCTGGCCTTGGGGACCCTGCTCCCCAGGAACATGCAGCCTGCCCTGGGCACTCCTGTGGGGCAGGTATCCCTTAATCCCTCACACTCTGTACATTCAGTTGCATAGGTGGTGTTTGCATTGAGCAGCAGGAAGGGGGGATAGGCTGCCCGAGAGGGCTCGCTGTAAGGAAGCAGCTCTTCCCATCTGTATTCCCTTGGTTCTAGTGTCCAGAAGCAGGTAAGTGGCTGTCACTCGGGCACATAGAAAAGCTTCCCCACGTGTGTTGGCCTGTGCAGACCAACCCTTGAATTCTTGCTGCTTTGGGCAAGGTGGCCTTCAGGACCATCCACCTGAGCTGCTGCCTTGCCCAAGCAGAGCCTCTCCGTCCCTGCCAGAGCACTGGAGCAGTCATCCACCAAACATGGCTTAGATGTCATTACTTCCCAGGGTGCGGAGTAAAAAGGGAAAGAAGAGAGGGAAAAAATAGTAAGAGGGCTTTCTATGAACACTGAGATCTCTTGCAGAGATTCAGGTAGGAACAGTTTTATACGGTAATATTATTAAATTCATTCTAGATAGATTATCAAGAGATAAAAGTTCTAGTTTTGGTTTAGTTTTTTGTTTTTTTTTTTTTTTTTGAAACTATTCTTTCTGTCAATATATGGTTTCTTTAATGTATTCAGACAAGTTGCATATACAGCATACTAGGGCTTGCTTCAAAGAAACTTATGGGGAGGCATCAAACAACTTATAGAAAGTTGTTGATGAGACACAGGGGAAAGAGAGATGGGAGGAGCAAGCTTTACCTTTGCTCTGATCAAGTGTCTGAAAGTGCTTGGTTTTAAAGTGTCTGATTTGAAAGATGGTGAAAGAAAAAGAGCAAAGCTGTCTTGAAAATTGGGGGTTATTTTTCCTGCTAATATCAAAATGACCAGGATTGCTAAAGCTAACAAACTAGTTTTTCTTTCTTTTTAAAATGGTGATAGTAACAAAAACATCAGGTCTATCAGTGTGGTGATTTGTCTGTAGTCATTTTAATTTACGGTTTGATTACACTTTGCTTTTCTCTGTTACAGCATGTGGCTCATTCTTGGTGAGAAATGACCAATTCTTTTGTGTTGCTTTTGTGGTTCTATGAATCCTTTTTCCCTTAATTTAAAGCAGTGCCTATGACTGAAGTGGTATGAGCAGTGTTTTCTGAGTTACTGGACAGGCACAGCTAATTAAGGGAGCTGTGAAAATGAGGTTTGATTTGGCGAATGATCAGTGAGAAAATGCTCAAAAATGAGAGTTTCAGCTCATACTAGGTGAGAAACATTGGAAGGGATATGACTTGTTACACTACTGTGTTGCTACTGTTGTGACAGGCAGCTAAGCTAAAACCGCAAAAAGCTACATTTTAAAATACAGTGCTTTTCTATGTGCTGTAAGCTTAGCTCCTGAAATTCATTACTGGAAGTATCTTTGGGGCCAAAGACTGAGGAATGAATTCAGTGTTTATAAATAACAAAGTATTTTCTTACCTCATAAATTAGGCAGGGTATCATTACCTGTGGGCCTAGCAGCAGCTTCTTTCATAACTCACTTGCTCTTATGTTTTTGACACCTTCTTGTGAAAGAGCCTGTGTGCCCTTCTGCCAGACTGGTGGACAAAGAGAGCCTGGCCAGAGTGTCAGCAGTGAGGAAATTGCTAAGCAAAACGAGCTTATCCTATGCTACTGTTATTTTGCATCAGCTAACTGTCCAAAGAGTATGTGGAAGAAGTTGTAAGGATTATTTGTTATTCAGACGATATTCTTGTAATTTGTGCAGCTTTCAGTGTGGAGACCAAAAAAGTGCCTGTTTTATGAAATCACTGGGTTTTAACAAACAGCAATCATATTAAGTGTGAAAATTGTTAAGAAAATTTGTTTTTTTCATGAAGAGTAAGTACTTCGTGCACAGTGTCAGAAGGGTTTCTGCAACTTTCATAAGTGTAACTGGCATTTGCCTGTCAGAAAGATGTTAAAGCTCTTTGTAATATTTAACATTTTCGACCTGTACACAAACTTTTGTTTCATACTGTACTGCTTTTTCTGTCATCATTCATCACATGGGTGTTGGATTAAACTTCTTGGCTTTTGTATTCCTAAAACTTATCACTGTTTATGAAATAGAGATGTATATGGCCACTGCCTGATCCCAAAGCCTGCTATAGAAAGAGATTTACATATCTCTCTCATTGTACCTGTCCCCATACCTCTTTGAATGAAAATATTGAGTAAAATTTAAAGAAGTGTTCTTCTAAGTGCAGTCTCTGTCTGGTACAGAAGTGATTTCAAAATGACATGTAGTCTAATGTAGAGAAATGGTATGGTGCTATCTAGCACAAGCCCCTGCATGTTGTGTAGAGTTCTAAATGGTTTATAAATAAGTTATTAACAGTGGGCCAAAAGCTTAAGGAGTAAAAGATGATGACACCACCTGAGCACATTTTCCTCCTAGAACTGCTCCGGTGAAGAGAGGAGGAAGCAGGTTCTTTTCCATGTGTCCTGTTTAGTTTTTGAGTCCTTTGGTTCTATTAAAAATACAGATTTACATAAATGACAAAGGAAAAGTCAGCCATCAATTAATTGGTCGAGAAAAATACTTAGCAATTACTCCCACCATGCAAAAGTATGAAATTTTAGAATCTGCAAAGGTTTGTCTTGAAGTGCACAACTACTTAAGCATAGAAAGAAGTATATTTTGTGGTTAGCAAAGAAGGATTTTGGTAGAGGCTGTAACTTAGAGACTGGAATTCGGAGCAGGCTATTATTTCATGAAGTTGTGCTTCTTGACTACAGTAAAATAGCAAGTAGCTTTACATAACTATGCTTAACCTTGAAGCCTTGCTGTCTTACTTTTCAAACCAAGCTGATATTCAAAGCAGCTTCAAAGCAGCAAAGTCATCCTAAAGATAACATTTAATCTTTGCAAGTGTTGAAGTGGTGACATGTTTTGTGGCTAGTGTTGTTGAAAGACTGTAATGGTTAAGAATTTGCTGCTATTCATGTGGTGGCATAAACTTCAGCATGTTACTTTATATTATTTTGTCAGAAGCTACTGTTCATGATTAAAATTGTTTAAAGAAAAACAGATTTAATTTTTTAGCATTTTGTTGTTCTGGCTGAAATGTTCCATTGTGTCAAATGTTACAGTTTGGTTGGAAGAGGAAGGCAGGCTTTCGGCAAAGGAGGAAAATATCTGTTCTTCTTCAGTGAAGTGTTAATTTAAGCTTTTAATGTGTTTTGGGCCATTTTTCAGCTGCTACTCGGAACTGACTAGAACACTAAGATTGAAATGAGAGATAGTGAGCTTCATAGTTCCAATTAGGAATGATGCAGAAAAAAATTATTTTTCTCTGAAATAAAATAGTAACTTGAAACATTTTCACTGACATTTAATGAGAATTTCTTCAGCATTTACTATTGATTCATATATAAAAGGGGAAAAAAGTTCTGTTTGAAAACCATTAAAAGTATAGTTGTAACACTGTAGGGATCTGTTCCCCTTTTTTTGTGAATTGGCATTTAATGAAATTTTAAGTGTTTCACTTACTGTATTTTTTCAAATGGAAGTTAGATTTTCTGTTGAACTTCAGTATTGATGTGTTTGAAAAATGTTGTCACTGAATTAGAAAATGAAAGCATTTGAAACTTAAATAGGTGGGGGTTTTTTTTAAGTAGAGGGAAATTAAACTTACAGTGCTATGAGGTAAACAATTTGCTGGTGCAGACTTGATAGAAATTAATTTGAACAGCTTATCATGCCAGCTCATCGATGAGGTGGTTTTGTGCTCAGAAGTCTGCTGGAGTTACTGGGAGTTGATGACATGGCATTGGAAACTGAGCTACAGTAATGTGCCCACCGATTTGCCTGCAGCAAACATTTAAAACGTTGGCTTGAGCTGTAGTGTCACACTAGCTGTGTGCTGCCTGTTCATGTGCAGCTTTCCTGCCAATCATCTACTTCTGTGTCTAAGCTCTTCTTTGTAAATAGCATTGAAGGTGAGATGGCACCTTCAGTAAATCAGTTATCGTGGGAGAGGGCGTGTAGTAAGTTTGAAAAGTTTCAAGTGCAGGTTTGAGATTGCCTTTTGACGTTAAGTTACAACAGATGTTGGATTTATTCCAAATCCTTAATAAGAGATGCGGGTTATAGTTTCCACTTGGCAAGTTACCAGCCTAAAGAAAAAGGCTTCTATTCATGCTGTTATAATGGAAACTATTTTCTTTACCTTAGTCTTCCACAAATGCAGCTCATTTAGTGGATAAAAATATCCCCTCATATTCATAGATTTCAGTCTCCTGGTTATACATAGTCAGGCTGGTTTGTTGCTGTTTCAGAGGTCTTGGGCAATGCAGGCAGATTTGTACAATGGTGAGAAAGCCTCCTTTGAGGCTTGACTGATACCTTCTTGCAAAGTATAAAAGGAGCTTTGAAGAGAAGTCTGGTAGTGGCCTTAGTGAGTCATTTGTCCTTCAAGGATGAGAATTAATCTTGCAATATCACCTGCTGTACTTGGCTAGCAGGAACAGCGACGAGCTCTTGGGCCGGTGTTCCAGCTTCTGGGCTGCTCCGTTTGTGCAAGGAGGCCAGGTTACTGGAATATTAAGAGCAAGTCATACTGTCCTTTTTTGGCAAGAAATTATTGGCCAAAATAGTTTTTAGTTCTGTTTGTCTATTTTTCAGAGGAAAGCTAACCTAGGCTTGCTTGATGCATCACCTCAATAGGTGACGTTGCAGTGCTGACGGAGATGGAGAGCTGTTGCTATGATGTCAGTAGCAGGCAGAGATGTAGATGTTCTTCAAGATTGTTTTGCCTTATACATCTCATGCCTGTTCCCCAGTCAGAAAAGCATTCAAATACAGCCCTCTTACAATAGTACTTAAGCAAAATTCAGTGAAGAGTGGCACAGAAAGCAGGAAAGTTTTGAGCCACTGGTTACAGGACACCAGCTTTTATTTCAAACTCTACAGTCCAGTGCACTTTTGCAGGAGCCAATAGTAGTCTGAGCACTGAAACTTCACAGAGCTATAGTTGACCTTGCCATTCATGATCTTTACACCAGTGACTAAAAGAAGGTCATAATTTTAAGAACAATGATACGCTTGCAGCCCACATTTTAACTGCATCATGTTTCTTGCATAGCACATGGTGGCAAAACAAAAGTCAGCAATGACAGACATGTAATAGAAGAAGCCAAATGTGAAGGGAGTTTGAAATGTGTAAGAAACACTTAATAGAAAATGCATTACTTCAGTATTAATATGTAAAATCTGATCTAAATTATTCATGTGAAAACCATTTTGATTTTAAAGCTTTTGTCACTTTGCACATTTTAAGCTTTATTCAGTCTGTTTCGTTTGTTCTATTAGATGTTAAACATGCATGTGCTGTCTTTCTGACTTTTTAATAACTGATAGCCAATTGCATTATTCCTGTGAAATAGAAGATGAAAATGGGAACAACAAGTCTAAGGAAAAAAATACTAAAATCCAAGTCTGTAATTCTAATTCAAAATTCTTTTTTCTTTTACTGAAAGCTAATTAATAGAATTCCATCATTTCAAAAACCCACCACTTTCTTAGTCTTACAGTGACTATTTCTGATTTGATGAGCCTGTATTATTGTGTGTTGAAGTTCATGAAACACTTCTGCTTCAGTATAGTTGCAGACTTCTTTTTCAGTATTTGCTAAAGAAGTCTCAGTTACGAATTTGTAATTGTTAAAACCGAAACTTTTTTTCATATTTTTTAACATATGGGGACTCTGATGCTCCTGCCTGATAAAAAACTATAAACAGAGTTAATTTAACTAAAAAAAAAGGCATTTGATAAATTAGTCATTATGATATCTCAGTAAATCTGCAGTGCTACCTGAAGTCTCCTAATTTGAGGTTAGCATTTTAGGAATATTTTTTTTTCTTGCACTGTTTTGTACTGATTTATTTCTTACTGCACTGTGTACTCAAGTTGCATTGTTTAAAAGGAGTTTAGGAGGTGGCATTACGTGTGCTTCATTTGGAGAAAAATTGTGTTCATTGGAAACAGTCTAACAAACCTCTCTTAAACCAGCATCAGTGTGTCCTTGTGGAGGAAGCATGCTTCCTGAATGTTTCAGTTCGATCCAACCTGTGCAAAATTGTGTTCATATGCAAATAGTCTGTTTATTATATAAATATGACCTCCTTTATTGTTTGATGTTTCTCAGAGTGGGTTTTTTTTTTTTTTTTGGAATTTGCCTAATCACTTGACTTGGTATTTTGTATTATCAGGAGTGCGGATGTTATGGTAATGAAAAATATTACAATGTGCACAAAACACAGAGAGGTAGTGTGACAGGCAGTGTTCCCAGGTTAAAATATTTCATAGGTATTTGCATGTATTTTGAATATTGAATATTCCCAGGTTAAAAACCTTTGCAGGTATTTGCATGGATTTTTCATAGTGAAGCATTCATGTGCTTATTAGCCCCATACTATACTTGCAGTTGAGAAATTTGCATATGATTTGCTTTCTGTTGAGTGAAATTAGCTTTACACAGAATTCAGGGCATTAACTCTTTTTATGCATGACCTATTACTGGGTGGAAGGCACTTGAAAATCATGTGGTACTACTTAGCATTTTGTAACAAACACAAGATTTAAAAGGGCAACATGAGTATGGAGAGTTTCCATCAGTAACACCTTTCAGCAGCACATGCATGTGCTGGGTGGCACATTTCCAGATTTAATTGCATTTGTACCTTACCAAGGACTCAAATTTGAAGCTTGTTCTTCATAGCAGATGCAGAAAAATAGATACAGGGGATAGATTGTTTGTGTTATTTGTGTGTGTGTGTTTCGTTGTAGTTTTCTTTTTTTTCCTTGCTTGGTTCTTCCATTCACTTGTTGCAGAAGCACTGATTCATTGCCACGTTCATGATTGATAGCCTGAGCTGTCAATTTGTTGTGTTCTTGACAGTAAATTGCCATTTGTGTTCAGAATATTTCCTAGTTAATTTTGGCTCCCTTTTGAAGCATAATCAATATTCATTGTTCTTTCAGATCTCTAGGCTTGAATTGATATTACTCAAATCTTTGAAAACTTACTAAAATCCTACACTTTTTCAAAGACTGGAGGAAAATAATTGTGCTTGAAGCCTGACTGTCAAGTCACTAACAAATTTTACTGTGTGGTGCTCTGTAGTTCCACAATATGTGTGTAAAAATCCTACCTCTGCATGTCAAAATAATCCAGCCACATGTGTGTGTGACTGGTTCTTTTTGAGCTTGATTTACTTTCAGTAAATTCTAAGTTGTGGTAACTTTATTCCTTTGGTAATTCCAAGTACGCTTGATGAACAGTTATGGATTTGCCTATTAGCATATTCGTGTAGGACAGTCAACTTTATCAAACATTTTTATAGGTTCCAGTGCACTTAGCTGCACCTCCATGGCACTGGGAAGTGATTTCCCCTGCTTTGGCTGCACGTCTCTTGCTGTAGGCAGCTGCTGCTCTGTTCCCTTGCCTGCCCAGCTGGGCTGGGGCAGATGTGCTGCATCACGCAGTTCACTACCAACAGAGGCTCTTGTCTGGCTTGGTGCATTTTTTTTTTAACCCAGGTCAGATACCTGGCTAATCTTATAATTGTGTCATTCCAGTGAAAGGGTAGTATGAGAAAGAGGAAAGCTGCTAGAGCTTGGGCTTCTACTAAAGGGAGGCTTTGTAAAGCTGTACCCCAAGTCTGTTCAGCGCGTAAATTAACTGTAAATTGTGTGTGTGGGCCAGAGCTGGCCTGCCAGTAGGAGAGAAGACCAAAGATTTTCTGTAAGGAATGAAGTGGCTGGTTTTTCACAATGATTTACTGCTGTTGCTGATGGCTTCATGTTTCTTTGGCTTTCCACACTGCACTAGGCAGAACAATAAGCTATGTTTGAAAGCCTGAGCTTTGCCTGCAGTTTGCATATTTTATCTTTGAATACATACTTGGAGTTCATATGACTAAGTTCAAAGCATGTAACTTTCCTTTTTTCACCTGCTTATGCTGATCTTTAAATATTAATTTATTTTCCCTATTTAAGTGATTAACAGGAAAAAATAATAACTTTTTCATTGCATTGGTTGATGTCAGCACTCTATGAACATCAGAAATTCAAAGCAGATCTGATTATTCAGGAGAAAGTATATTATGTAGTCTATTGGTGTACCTTGAAGGGGAAATGTGTTTTGAAACTTATTACAAAACAGATAAATATGCATTTTCTCCAAGAAATGTTCTTTAACTTTTGTATCTGAAAGTCATTGTCAATGATTCCAGAAATTGTTTCCTATCTGTAGTAGAAATGCTTTGGGAATTAACTACTGAGATTTAAGAATTACTCATGTACAGATTGATAGCCATTTTTAGGGAATGGGTAGCAGTGTTTCTGGGCACGTGAACATAGTACATGTAAAAGATGTTTTTTTAAAAGGGAATTTAAAAATGTTTCATTATCTTAATTGTACTAAAAATAATAGCAGTAGTGAATGAGAAAGCTGACCAAAAATCAACAGAACCTTTTTTTTTTGTTCCATTTCTGCTGATTTCCTCAATTGGCTCCTATTAGTAGCTCTGACCAGACTGCTTTCCTTGCCATTCTGTGAGCATGGGAGAAGTGCTGTAACCCAAATAGCTGGATTCTAGGCACTTGGTTGAATGATTTGTATAGTTTGTGACATTTACACAGTATATTTAAATAGAGACATATAGAGTGATGTCATACGAAGCAAAATTTGGTAACAGTAGGATTAGGGTAAGCACAAAACTCTGTCTTTTATAGGGAAGGTATTCTTTGGTATAGACCTTGGTTTAAGTTTCTTCAGATGGCTAAAAACTTTGTGTTTAAAGCCTCTGGACATCACACCTGTAGTCAGGCAGTGTTTTGGGAGCTGGTTTGTGCTTCCTTGCATGTGTTGTAATCTTGGTGGTTTTGAACTCATTTTATAGTGGTGCAAAGTGTCGACAAAAGATCATGGATAAAGACCCTGTTCCAGTCTGCCCATATTCTTTCTTGTCTGAATACTGTCCTACAAATTAAAAATTGTTATGTGACTTTTTAGAAGGTGTTACTGCTTGCTTTTATCCTCTGCATTGTGTAAAATTTTAAATCTTCTGGAAGAGAAGCTGAGCAGGGGTTTTAAGTTAATCACCACGTAGACCAAACCTGTATTGTGTATTTGAGCATTACAGCTCATCTGTCCTGTAGAGTGAAAAAGATAAAAATAATCATCTCTTGTTAACTGCTGTGGCTGAATGTGGCTTTGTGAGTATTGCGGACACCTCGGTCTACTTAAGAGTATCTGGTTTTTCACTGAGGACTCTGGTGCAAGAGCAGGGACAGTTTATGTTGCATTTTGTTCATCTAGTGGCTAGTTTTGTTTTAAAATATTGAACTGCCTGGCTTCTGTTTTACAAACAACTTGGATATCCAGACTGTAGGAAGAGGGTAACAGTACCCTTGAAAGCTGTCTCAGTGGAAGTTACCTCTTTCAGTCAGAGCTCTGTAATTGAGATTGCTCTTTCTGTGGTGTTTGGCATCTGCTCCTTGAGACTAAGTAGCAGTTCCATTTTTCATTATAGGTATATAACTGCAATTATATTTTAATTATTGCTATAGCTTTTAAGGGTTGTTTTACACTGTAGAGATGTCACTGAAGGCATTGCATAGGTAAAAACCTTATTTCAAAATGTATATCTTCTTAAGTGGATCCTCCCCTGCTCTTCAGCCCTGGTGAGGGCACACCTGGAGTGCTGTGTCCTGTTCTGGGCTCCCCAGCAGGGTGCCCAGGGTGGTGATGGAGTCTCCATGTCTGGAGATACTCAAAAGCCATCTGGACATGTCCTGGGCAGTTGACTGTGGGTGGCCCTTCTGGATCAAAGGATTTGGACCAGATGACCTCCAGAGGTCCCTTTCAAGCCCAACTATCTCTTGATTTTTAGCTGTGGGGGAAACTCTTGTGCTATGTCTTCCATGCATTGCTTCCTTAAGCAGAATTCAGATTGGAGGATATGTTTGTGCTGCATCAGAGTAAAAACCTTAACTCTGCTCAAGTATTGTGTGTATTTGTTTATTTTTCCCACAAAAAAAACCCCCAAAAAACAGCAGAGAGGAGCTTAACTAACGACCATATGTTTTGATGTATTTTTAGTGTATAAGCCTATCCTGGGTTTTTTGGTAAGGGTCTAAAGCAGGAATGCACTATGTGTATATGATTAGTATGGAAAAGAAAGAAATAAGACTGACAAATACTTACCTGGTTAAAGGCAACTTTTTAGTATTCAATATAGTTTTGATCTGAATCAATTTTTGCAGTTTGCTGGAGTGTTGGTGTGCATTTATGTGACACAGGGTTGGGATATGTGACTTAGAAATCTTTTCATTTAACCCAAGGATACATTTATTGTCTTATATCCATCAGCTGCTCTCGAGTTTTTTGGGGGCAGAATGGGATTGTCTTGGGATTTGAGAATCAATTTACATTGTTAGAAGCAATATCCAGTTGAATTGTAATGTGTTTCACAGCTTGTGTGTACTTGACTTGTGACATAATATTCCACGATGTGTTATAAACTGATGTAGTGTCAGATATTTGGGAGTAAGGAGACAGATTATCTGGAGCAAATACCAACCTGTTCTTGACATTTATGAGCTGATTCATTAAGTATAAAAACTACATACTCATAGCTCAGCAACATTCTAGGATGTTATAATATTCATTTCATATGACAGAAAAGCCATAGGAGAACAGGAATAAGGTTTTAACATTGTGTTTGAGAGAATTAATTGTTTTCAGGTAACAGTAGCTGAACACCAGTTTTAATCCAATCACAGTTTTAAATTTTTAAAGGCCACTGTATCTTTTTGGGATGCTTTATTATTCAGTGAGTGCTCCACCAGATTGGATTACTTTTTTTGTGAGGAGTCTTGGTGGATGTTCCTGTTTTTATTTTCATTCCGAGGTGGTTAATTTCCTTTGAAAGTGCTAACACAAGATTTGGTAAATACAGCCCATAAAAGTCTTTATAATCTGTACAACATTTATGGGTAAGGTTGATTCTGTTTTATTACATAAGTATTGAAGAAGTAGATGTGCCTTTGGATACAGAGACATAAGGTCTGAAATAAAAAAGGTGACTTTGAAAGGTAAGTACGGGTTGAGAATGGCTGCTCAGTCACTTACCCCTGAGAAAAAAGGACAGCAGAATTTATGGTGTGGACAATGACAAGGGACAATAAATGGGTTCTCTTTGGGGGAAGAAGAGGTTTCAGCTTTTTTCTCATAGAAGCTGATTTGAAGTTCTGAGGTGGAGTGAAGCAGAGTGGCAGAGAGGCTTGTTTTTTCTGTGGGATGGGTGGTAGCTGGTCTGGCTTCCAAAGCTGGTGAATTGTCTCACCTGGGTGATTACAAGATGTAGCATCGTGGCTGTTTTGGTTTTTCTGGTGTGTGCAAGGATGCTGTTAGGTTGGCATTGCTGGACAGTGTCTCTCTGTTAAGCATCTGGAAATACTGCTGTATGCTGAGTAGGTTGGGGTGCTGACAAAATCAAGTTGTAGGCATTACTGGATGAGTCTGCTAGTCCTTAGTTCTTAAGGATTTGCCAGAAACTTGCTTGCTTCAAATATTCCCCCTCATAAGGTGGTACTTATAATTCTGAAACCCATATGCTTTATATTAGTTTGTGTTAGGTCAGTTTCCCGAGAGGTCTGGTGGGCAAGGAATCAGTTTCCCATTTGCTTGTAGACCTTATTATACCCTCCATGGCACAACTGTGGTTGTAAATAAGCATTTATTTATTTCTTAGGTCAGATTCACTGCCAGTCTGGTTTAATTTAAAGGCTACCACTTTCAATTTTTCATCATTAATTCTTGATCACAGTGAGAATACATTTCTTGCAAGACTCCTCTAGTTGCCCAAATACTTGAAGTGTAGCTCTGCAAAGTATTTCTGGTAGTGCTTTGTGTTGTGAGGCTGGGGATACTGAACTTGACATGGCATGTTTGGATACACTTTGAGCAACACCAGCGTATTGAAAAGCAGAAGATACATGCGTATTCAGCCTTTATTTAATGCATCAGAAAATAAGACAAAATGGACAGAAGACAATATTCTGGCTAATGACTCTCTCTTGTAATACATGCATAAAAACAAAGGATTTAAGGACTTCATATAGAATTTTTCTTTTAAATGCAGTGGCAGTTTCTTTGAAGGGATTAAAAAACCTGCCAAACCTGAGCAGCCTTATAGCTCATACTGGTCTTTACCTCTAGACTGGCACGTGTTGATTGCTTGTATATATGTTAAATTTTTTTTTTATGTGCGGGCAGCAAATGTAATTACCAGCTAGGATTAATTCTGCTAGAAAGATTCCTTTAATATTTTCATGCATGGTAAAAAAGACACTGGATGTACAATTAGCAAATAAATAAGCAAACAAAAGCAACTTGAAGACTTAATTACCATATTATTTGCATATTATTAAAATGAACTAAAAACCATTTATGAATAGTGACTTTTTAGAGGAATAATGCCCACTTTTTCAGAAGTGCTGGTGTTAAATATACGCCTGCTTGAAACAGCTTTCCTCTTTGAGGCAGACATCCTAATAGTGTATATCAAATTTGCTTCTGTAGTACAATAGAGACCCCTTAGATGCCTATGTTGAAACTGAAATCTTCCTGTGAAATCAAGGGTGGGATACATAGAATATCTGCATTTGACAGAGATTTTACAAGTTTGTTTTCTAGCAAATACTCAATTCTTCATGCTTCTCGGAATACTCCTGTGTGCCAGTGGAATGGGAATGTTATGGGTGGCTTTTACTTGCTTTTGTAAATCTTTTTAAGTAAATGAATTCTACCACTTAATTATTTATTTCACTAACCATCTGTTTCAAATAGATGGGTCAGTAAACATACCTGTTTTTATATGCTAGTGGCACTTTTTCCAGTCATTAATTTTTGTATGGGTTTTATTGCGGATATGTTGAAAGAAGTGTGCCCTTCTGTGATTTTACTGTGTTCTTCCTAAACATGGTCTTAACCTGAGTCTGCTTCCTTCCTAATCCCAGAGGACCTGTGAAAATTCAGAGGTTGTTGGTGTCATCTTTCATGTATTTGTGATGCACAGTTATTGTCCATACTTAATATAAATCTTTAGCCCAAGCTTAATGATGACTGATCTGTACCTTTTTAGTGCGTGCCTTAACTTTTTAAATAGTTTAAGCTTTGCAAGAATTGCTTGAAGTTACAACCTGCCTGAAGGAATATAGACCTTCATTAAACATCCTCAGTTAGGACTTCAACAGATGCTGAAACAAATCAGAAAGTGTAAGAAAAGTGAGTCAGCTGTTTATTTTATGACACTTAAGTAAGGCTTTACCTTTAATATTAACTTTTATTTTTAGGGAAAAAAGTTAACAATATATTAATACTGTAAAAAGAAAGTGGGGAACAGAAAGAGAGGAAGTCACTCAAAGTTTTGAAAAGGGGCTAATAATTTATTTGTCATAAGTGCTGAATATTGCTTTTGAAAGTAAATGTAATGCTGGATCTCAAGTAACCTCAGCAAGAAAAATGAGAACCTTACAAGAACCCTGATGGTATTAAAAGCTGCAAACATTTGTTTTGTTTGGTTTTTTTCAGTGTTCAAAAAAATAGTTTCTTCAATTCAGCTGCTGTAGATCAATCTTGTTTCTACTTAATAACATGGGCTAAGTTGTGAATAATTAATGTCCTTTTGTGCAGGACATTTTTGAGAAAATTACACCTGTTGTCTTGAGTGTTTGCTTTGGTCTGAGGATGTAGAGTCCGTGTGTGAGAGTTCACATTTGTTGGGGAGTTTGAACTGTGTGTACAGTTTAAAATCAAATACAGCAATTGTAGTAATTATTTTGATGATCCCATACCAACTGTCAATTTTAGGATTACACAGAATGTGACCTCAGGAACACCAGGTTGTGCAGTGCTTTTGGATTTGAGGTTGTGGGGGGATACAGGCAGGGCAGGGTGCCAGCAGGCTAGAGAGTCCAGAACTGAAGTCACCCTCTCTGGGGCAGTCTGAGAGCTACAAACATTTGGGGTCTATCTCAGGGCTCCTGTGCAGCTTGGACAAAAGTTACCAAAGTCTGATGATGTTCTGATGCTGAAAGTGGGTTTTTGTACTGCGAGATCATGGGAGTCCTGGCATGGATGGGCTGTTGTGGAGGTGGACACTGAAAACACCTGGATTGCAGGTGGGGGGCCTGATAAAGGAGGTTTGGATGTGGTAAGTGCAGGAACCTCTGCAATGAAGTGGATGCTTTGTTGGTTTTACAACTACAAAGTATTGGCAAAAGATGTCTGTTCAAAGCCACTTCCAAGGCTGTGTGTTAAGTGCCAGATGATTAATGGAAAATGCACTGTGTGTGCTTGCAGGGCCCTGTGATGATTAATAGCTACTAAAAGCTTGTAACAAATAAAGCCTGTAAACAAAGAAAGGGTGAGGAGAAGGCTGAGGTAATTAATGCCTTCTTTGCTTAGTCTTTAACAGTCAGACCAGCTGATCCCAGTGTATCCAGCCTCCTGAGGGAGAAAATAGGGACAGAGAGCAGAATGAAGCCCCCATAATCCAAGGGGAAATGGTCAGTGACCTGCCTAAGTCTGTTGGGTTGGGTGGGATCCGTCTGAGGGTACTGAGGGGACTGGCAGAAGTGCTCATCTTCTCTGACCAAGTGACCCCCTTGGAGGGTTAAGGAAAGGCTATGGGTATTGTTGTCTTTTTGACTGCAGTAAATCCTTTGATGCTATCATAGCACTCTCCTGGAGAAATTGCTCATGGTTTAGATGGATGCAGTGTTTGCTGGGTTAGAAGCTGTCTGCCTGGAGAGTGGTAGTGAAGGGAGTTCACTACCTGCTGGTGGCTGGTCACAGGTGCTGTTCCCCAGGGTTAAGTGTTGGGGCCAGTCCTGTTCAATACCTTTATCAACAATCTGAACAAGTGGATCAAGTGCATCCTCAGTCAGTTTGTGGACCAAGCTGTGTGGGAGTGTAGATCTGCTGGAGGCTCTGCTGAGGCATCTGGACAGGCTGGATCGATGGGCTGAGGCAAGTTGTATGAGGTCCAACAAAGCCAAGTGCCAGGTCCTGCACTTCAGTCACAACAACCCCAGGCAGCGCTGCGGGCTGGGGGTTGAGCAGCTGGAAAACTGCCTGGCAGAAAAGGACTTGGGGTGCTGGTCAACAGCAGCTGAACATGAGCCAGCAGTGCCCAGGCTGCCAAGAAGGCCAGTGGCATCCTGGCCTGGATCAGGAACAGTGTGGCCAGCAGGAGCAGGGCAGGGATTGTCCCCCTGTACTCAGCACTGGTGAGGCTGTGCCTCAAGTCCTGTATCCAGCTTTGGGTTCCTCACCACAGGAAAGATGCTGAGGTGCTGGAAGGTATCCAGGGAAGGGCAGTGAAGCTGGGGAAGGGTCTGGAGCACAGGTCTGGTGAGGAACAGCTCCGGGAGCTGGGGGTGTTTAGCCTGGAGAAAAGGAGGATGGGAAGGAACCTTACTGTTCTCTACAGCTGCCTGAAAGGAGGGTGTAGTGAGCTGGGGATTGGTCTCTTCTCCCAAGCAAGTAGCTACAGGAGAAGACAAGATGGTCTCAAGATGCACCAAGGGAGGGTTAGATTAGCTATTAGGAAAAACTCCTTCACGGAATGGATTGTCAAGTACTGGACCAGGCTGCCTAGGGAGATGATGGAGTCACCGTGCCTGGAGGTGTTTAAAAGGCCTGTAGGTGTGGCACACAGGGACATGGTTTAGTGATGAACTTGGCAGTGGTAAGACGTCTAAGATCTTAGAGGTCTTTTTCAACCTAAATGATTCTATGAAAGTGCTGCAGTGTTTGTTTTCTGAATAGATTAATGTAAGTTTGAGTACAGATATTTTCTTTTTTTTTTTCCTTTTTTTAAATCCAGACTTGGTGGAAACAACAAACATACTTTACTGATTTTTATTTATTTCCTTTTTTTGGTGATAAAATGTCTGTCATTTTTACTAAGCAATATTGACAGATTGTATCCAGGATGTAACAAATACTTTTCTTTCAAATATGAAAAGGTACAGCTGGAAATTGTCCTGGAGTAGTAGTACTTTTAGTGTTTTTATTTCCTGATTTTTTTTCTGTCAGTCTGTGTACTGCCTTTGTACCCTCTCCATTGCCTCTTCAGCACTACCATTACATGTATAAACCCTTTCTCCCCCTCATGGCATCATTTTTAACTGTTCAGGTCAGTGCTAATGCTGTTTGCTTTGTGAAATAAATTATTAAAAATTACTGTAAACATCTCATGATGGAAGACTGTGGTTAACACTTTCAAGCTACCATTAGACCACTTCTTTTTGTGTGGGTATTAGTCAATTGTCCATACACTGCATGCAGCTCATTCTGGCCCCTTCGATTCCTCAGCCAGGAGAGGAGAAACCTTCTCCTGACTGTATCTGTTGGAAAGTATCACAGTGTTTCCTGGAGTCAGATGGAATGTGGCAGTAACGGTAAAGGATTTTCACATGACAATATTCTTATGAGTCTGATTTAAATCAAGCTAAATGATGTTGTGTTCTCATCTATTTGGAAGACATTTAATTTTAATTTTTGTTTACACCAAGCACATACTTCTTGTTCTTTGTACTTAACCCTTAAAAGAAAGCAATGTTCTTTTTTTGTCTACAGTTACAAGTAGATGCTATATATTTGAAGTATTTGTTACTTTATGGCAACAATTGATTTTCAGTAAGAGAAGGGCCATTGGAGCAGTAGGCAGGGTGCTGTATATTGTCTTACGTACTAAATGTTAAAGTAACTTAGCTTTATAGTCCTTAAGTATATGGAGCTTCAATTCAATCTAAATTGCACCCTTGTTGGCTAAATACCTATGCTGACAGAACTTTAAAAAGATGGCAGCAGAGAGCTGGTGTGGCTGAGGAAGAGGACAATGTGAAAAGGTGAACTTAACATGGTTGTCTCATGGTGTCTTTAATTTCCTGGTTGTATAACAGTAGTAAATACTTTTATCTGAGTCCAGTTTTAGCTGGAAGACCTTTAGTTGGAAGACATTTACTTGAGTGCAAAGGGTTAAGCACTTTGTGGCAGCTAACTTCTGTCCTTTATAAAGGTGTTAAATGTGTGGATGGACCTGAAATGGAGAGGAAGTGATTTCAAAGACAAGAAGCCGTCTGCTCTGCCTGCCTTTGTGGGAGAACTTGATGATTCCGTGTTGTCTATTCCTGGGACTCTCTGCTGTGTGACCCATGTTGTGTTGATAGGTTGGATTACCAGCTGTGTTTCAGCTTAGATAGATCCTGCTCAGCTGTGCTGATGACCCTAAAGTTGATTTAACACTTGTGTTTGTCTTGCTGGATGCATCCTGACAGGGTGGCACTCACAGGTGACTTTAAATTTTCCTTACTTAAAGGGGTCTGTTAATGCACTTCGAGGTTGTACTGTTTTCTCAGGATTATGGTTTCAAGGGCAGTTGAAATAAATAAAGTCTGATTACAAACCAATACCATTGGTTACAATCAGTAACTTTATGGACTGAAGGTAGGTAGTCTAGGCTTTCCATGAAGTCATGGGCCTTCTGGTGTCCTCTGTTGCCACCATACCCTTCTATCTAGAAACTTTTGATTAATTACTATTGGGCTTCTTCTGAAATGTTTAAAAGACTTAAGACGAGGTACAAGAAACAGATAATATCTTTCCCTACTGAAATTGACCATAACCCTTTAGCCAAGGGAGTTTATAACCACAAGCATTTTTACTTTTGCAAAGTATATATTTAAAAAAAAGTAGTTTGCTTTTGTTTTTTGACTTTTTTTTTAAGCTTTACCACTAGAGTTCACCAAAAGCTTTCTGAAAAAATAAGGTCACTATCGAGCACTTGGGCAGATAATGTGCCAGAATGGGATGGGTTCTGTGACTTGTAGGAACTTGATATGCTGTTTTTTAAATTTCGTCTTCGAAAGCAAGGAAAAGGTAAGTGTTGAGTGAAAACAGCTGTAAAGACTATGAAGTCATCAGATATAAATATGCAAAGAAAGTGATCATGGGAGATACCACATTAAGCTTCACTCATTGACATAGAAAAAAAAGGAGTTTGCATAAAGATCCCTCTCACTTCAGAAAATATAAATTAAACTGTGGATAACTACAGCCCTTGAATTCTTAAAAGTAAGGAAGTGAAGTATCTTTGGAAAGGAGAAGGGTCAAAATGTCTTCTTCAATACTTTGAACTGTGTAATGAAATGTAGGTTTTCTGTTGTTACACTTTACCTTGCCTTCAAAATAGGAAAGACAGGGGTAAATCCAGCCAAAGGAAGATACTCCTAGTGTGGAGCCTGGGGCAGGAAGACAATAACCCAAAATATTTTGACTCCTTACATCATTGACCTGTGGAGCTCTACCAGCAAATCTGCCTTTTCCTTGAAGGAAACAAAGAACTGCTAGACAGCACTGTGCATTCAGAAAGTGCAGCTCTCCCTGCTGTAATACACCAACATTACTCCTCGTGACAGTCCTTGAAATTTTGCGATGTTGCTTCCAAATAAGACAGGAAAATGGATGCTCACCCACCTTCTTTTGTTTGTCAGAATGTTCTTTTTATTTTTAGGAGCTGCTGTTACATCAAATAATACATGTCTGAAATAATGTTTGAACTGGTTTGTGCTTGATGAAATGGAACCATTTTGAGGCCATAAAGCTACATTTTTCTATGCAAAACTGGCATGTTTTAACTTTTGACACTTGTGAGTGCTGCTGAAAGTTTCAAAATAGGCTTGTCTTATTGCATGCTGCCTTATTAGTACTGGAAGAATATTTTCTGGGTTTTTTTTTTTTTTTGTACAAATGATAGTAATCTAACCAAACTGTCTCTAACAAGGATATCAAACCTGCAGTCAAAATTGAGAAGAGACAGAATAGAGAAATAATGTGTGAGGCTGTAATTGTTAATCTCAGCACTGGTACAGAACTACTCAGCCTCTGGAAGGCTCAGCTGTGTAGCAGCTGCATGGGCTGGGGTCTCTGCCCATTATGAGTCAGGCCATGGAGAGAGGGCAGCAGGGGCTGGGATGGACATTTGTACACCTGCCTATGCTGTCTTTGCTTTCCTTTCCCAGTGCGTCTTTACTCCTCTGCCATGCACAAACTTCCTTACTATTCTGGCTAAATGGGCAGAGAAGTAGAACTGCTACTTTGTCCTAAATGCTTCCAGATGAAGCTTTTTTCAAACCTGTTGGTGGGATTTTGTGAAGAAGCTTGCCCTGCTGATTGCTGTGCTGCATTTACTGGTTGTGTGTGTAAAGAGTGAGCTTTAATTTCTGCTGTGCTCAGTCTGGAGCTTTCACGAGCACTAAATTCTGCTGATAGTCTGAACTGGGGATGATGGCTGGGAATTAAGCACAGCAGAGCCTTATCTGGCTGCTGGGTATGGTACCTTAAGCCCATATCTCCTGCTTTTCAGAAAACTGATAAAGTAGAAAATAGATGAGGTGTGAAAGTAGTTCTGAAAAAGTCAATAAGTAGCTGGAAGCTACAGTTTAATAAGTGTTTAGACATATCTGGCTCAAATAGCTTATAATTTTAACTCTTTTAAAAGTGATAGATAGAACCTAAATCCATATTCCCTGTGGCTTTAGGTATCAGGAGAAATAAGTGGAAGCAAGGCATTTGAAATCGATAAATGGCTTCTAGGTACAACTTAATGCAGACAGAATTTCGAGAAAAAAGATTGTGAGATAGATACAGGAATAAAATCTGGCTTTATGTTGCAGACTGTAACACAGTCCTAATCCTGGCTGTTGTGAAAATGAATGGTGGCTAGAAAGTTGTGGAAATGTGGAAGTTCAGTGCCGTGAGCCAACTTGTACAGAATTAGATGTGCTGAAAAAATAAGAAATTTGCAGAGTAAGGTGCTCTCTTTGTGCATTAAACGAGACCATAAATGAATAATGTTAATTACCTAAGATCTATTTCATATTACACTGGAAATGAAGCAAAGATTTTTTTTTTCCCCATTTGCTTGGGAATTGTGTTGTGCTTGAGCATCTTCTACTCACTGCTTTGAGTTTCCTCTTGTTGGATTTACTTGTGGCTTGCAGGGACTGGAAGTGCAAGTGGCTCCTCTGGGCTGGTAATTGAAGTGATGCAAATGCATTTTATAAAGGCCCTTGGTTTCTCTTTTCTGTGCCTAGCCCAACAGGTTGTCCCTGGGTGCAACCTAAATTTATATTTTCTTTTTTCTATCCCATAGACATGGTGAGGTAGAGCCATTAACATTCCCTGAGCTCTGCAGACAGAAACATTTGTATAAGTGACATTTATCAGAGTGTTACATCTAAAGGAGATTAAAGTTATATTCCTGGGGAAGGTTTCAGTGACTCTTTCTTGATTCTGAAATACTTACTGCTGTTTACAGTAAATTCATATGGAATCATATGATGTGTAGTGGAAAACATAAAGTTTTCATTTTTCATTTACCCATATCTTTACTATCATCAAATGAAATACCTGCTTATGCTTGACAGCAATGGTTTTTTGTACCTTAAACATCACAGTATGTGATATTTTCAAATAAATAGTTCAGATGACATTTCTGACTTGCAGTTTGTGTCTTGTGAGTCTCAACATCAGCAGTTTCATTTAAATATTAGCAGTTTTTTAGAAACTCCGATCTGCAAAACAATCGAATTCTCTTAATAATTTTTACCAGATAAGTCTAATTCAGAGACTACAGATAAAGCAAGTGGAGATTTCTGAGGTGCTGTATCAAAAATGAGAAGGCAGTTGTTTTTCAGTGAGCCCTGTGAAATCTGGAGTTTGTTTTGGAGCTCACACATCAGCTGTCTTCCTTCTAAGACCATAGTTAGGCTTCAATAGATGTTCTCAGACAGCTGGTAATGCATCTGCAAGAGTTGTGTTTGAGCACACTTGGGGAGTTGGAGCTATTGTAATCTATTTAGGTTGGTTTTTAGAGAGGGAAGGGGGGGGGGTTTAATTTTTTTTTAGCCTTGTCCCATACAGAGGAGTCAATTCGATCTGCTGTTTGGTGTTTTCTGTTGGTTTGCTGTGCAACCCAGATTACTGAAAGGTTGGATTTTGTGATTGCCTTTAAACTTGTCAAAATTTTATTGGATATCACCAATCTGGCCTCTAAAGAATGTAGACTGAATAGTTTGTGCATATGAATCCAGTCAGTGGCTTTGTGTTGAGGGACAGGCCTGAAGGCAGGGACAACTTGGTTAGGATCTTGGCTTGTTTGCATAGACATCTTGTGTGGCTTGATCATGTTATGGAAACTCTGCAACTACTTGTCTACATTTATAAGATGAAAAGGAATTGGTGTAGGGAAGGGTGCATATTTAATATGTGGGTGTTGAAGGTAAATCAGTTAATATTTGCAATGTGCTTTGAAACTTCAGTTGCACGGCTTTGTGCAAGACGTTTTGTTGATGGTTGGCTTTGGATTGTGAGTGACTAAGAAGCAATCAGTCTGTATTTGCTCATTGGAATAACTTGTGTTTTGTGTATGAAGCTGTATGTAGGGACAGAAAAGCACTGAGTTGTACTGTATGTGCTATTTATGGAATATCAAGCAGGCTTAAGACTCAGAGGAGGAGTTTCTGGGATTTTTCCAAATTCTGTCAACAAAACAAATTCTACCCGCATTAATCATCAGAATGAGTTGGATTATTTGTGTGTTGTTGTAGCACAGCCTGGCTGAAACAGGCTACTTGACCTTGTTTCTAATGTAATGGGGCTTTTCCTGAGAGACTGATAAATCACTCATCACTACTTTGCGTATTGAAATCATTGACGCTGATCATTAAGTCTTCAGTGAAGTGAAAGGAGCAGCTGACTCTTGGAATGCCTCAGGATTATGCCTGTGCTCCAGAGCAGGGTGAAATGCCCACCTCGGAGCACCATGCTATGGCACCTGCCATCTGCTGCTGCCCAGGATAACTTGGGTACTAACATTAGGTGTTACTGTGCTGAACAGCCATTGGCAGTGCTGAGGCTTTCTGCCAGCACACCCCTTAGCTGGCAGTGAGATTTTCCTCTCTTGTTTTAAGGTCTTGCTTTGTTCAAGGAATAGTTGCATGATCCACTTTTCTCGAAGTGGTTATATCTTTGTTTTGAAGGAATGAGCTAAAATTCAGCCTAAATCATCCACCTTTGGTGTATAATACCATCTGCAGAGTAAGCTTTGACTATTTTATATCAAAAAAGGGCCATGAGAAAAGAGTAGCCCATAAAGATCATGTCATATTGGAATAAGCTTCCTTTAGAGCATGGGCATGGTTGAATACTTGCAAGGTACTGTGCCTTTAAAATGTCTGTCTGGGAGCTGTTTGACAAGACAAGTGGAAATGCGGAATGTAGACTAAAATGCAGCAGATTTTGCCACACAGAACTGTACCCAGAGTTGAATTGAAGTATATTTTTTTTCCTGATCAGCAAAGATAGCAAACGGGTAAGATATGGAAATGATCAGTCCCTTTCTTGATTGGAATGAGTTGTTCAATGGCTGTGGGCTTGGGAAAGTTCTCATTCATATGGAGGAATTATTGAATGTCTTACAGGTACTGCATTTTAGAGTGTAATTACCTGCTGCTTTTCAGAAAGAAACATTTCTAGGTTTGTCCTTTTAAACATAAATAATTTTGCAACTTCAAGTTGCCCTCAGGTGCCTTAATGCATGGAAAATCTAGCAAATTAGAGTAAGATGAACAAAATACCAAAGTAATTAGTCTGTTCATATTGTCTGTGCTGGGTGCAGAGGCAGAAAAATCAGCTGCACATTGCAGAAGGAGTGAAAATACAAGTTATTTAATCTAATTGGATTTTTGACATTGTTAAAAGGTAAACCTTTAAAGCATGTTTAATTCTCCTGTTCTTTACTTTGTGGGTCTTAGGTGTTGCTAGGGGTGGATGGGCTGAAGCCTTCCTACCCAGCTCTGTGTGTCTGGGTGCTGCAGTGCAGACCCTGGGCTGCTGCAAGCTCTACAGCTGGAGTATCCTGCTGGTCTGGCACAAGTGTCTGGAAAGTGGGAGAAAAAGGTGACTTACTCCAAGGATCACCTCAGACCCGGACTGTAGCCTGTGCTGTGTCTAGGGAAGAGGTGAAAAGTATTTAGAGAATGGATTACTCACTTCAAAATCCCCATATAATAAGAGTAAGTGCTATGAATGGTTGCAGAGTAGAAGTGGGAAGTAAAGTTTATGATCATCAGTGTTTTGAAGCTAAATTTATTCTTTCATGTACTTTTTTTTCTGTGCTGTCTGATGTTCAGTACCCCCATGCCAGGCCTGAAGTTAATGGGCATGCTCTGAAATACTGATTCTTTTGTCTGCAGTATTTATAAATATATTAATGTTAGTTCAGGTGTTTGCCTGTTGTAATTTTTCAAGTTCCAGTTTCATGTTCTCAGTGATCCCAAAATTAACCTTTAGTTTTAGTGATGGTGGCAGAAGCCGTAAGCTGTTCTTCTGGCCTTGGTAAACTGCATCAAACTTAATATATTTTGAAGGAGTTTGTTGTTTGGAATGAGTGGTATGGCAAAGTTCCAGGTCATGAACAGATTGAATGGATATCAACTGATAGCTTAGTTGTTTCTCGAAGTGACTGTACAATACCCCTTAAACAGCTGAAAAGAGAGGTGTATGTGCTTCTTTTTTGGGAATGGTTTTCAAAGGTGACTGGAAACAAACCAGCATTTTTTAGAAAAAATTCAGTCCTGAAAGTAGCATGAGTAAATAAAACTGAGTTATTTGTCTGCTATACTGAAATGAGGAGAGGCAGTGATTTAACATGTTGTGGTTTGAATCCAGTAGTGTATTACTGGGTTTTGACTGGCTAGATCTTGTGTGTTTAAACATGCTCAGTTCCTACTTGTTTGATGTGTTCAGTGGACAGTTCCTGTGCTCCTCTGTTTTGGTGCTGGACAGTGAGAAATATCCTTTGATAGCAGACACAGCTATCCTGTTCTGGAAGGCTTTATAAAACCTGTTTATAGTCCAGCAGTAGCTGCTTTTGAGATGTCTGCCTGCTCAGGAATGAATTTACTAAAAATACTCAATTTCTTAAAAACCAGAAAACTCCAAAAAGCTTACTTGCACAATTAGTGCAGTAATGGAAATCTCAATGGGGAACAAAAATGGCAAGTTTTCATATTTGTAGTTTAAATCAGGGCTCTTGCCTGATGGGAGAATTATTTTTTTCATGAAGGCTTGTCTACATTACCTGATTTGATAAGCAGCCTGGCTTTCCTTTTGGAACTCTAAATAACATTTATACAGGGTGAACCAAATAATTGTGTTTTCATTAATTGTGAATGAAGTAATTTGTTTTGTCCAGAGTATCTCAGAAATTTACTGAGAAAACAGAAGTCATGTTGCAATCAAGTTGATTATTTTGTATTTTACATCCTGATACTGTTGATAAGAGATGAGTGGGATTGTTTTGAAAGACATTTGCAATCTGCAGAGTTAGTATTTTGGGCATGCCTTTGAGTGTTTCATATCATTGTCAAATGCATGGTGTGTCTTCAGAGGTGGGAACCGATAATGTGTCTCTGAGATTTCAAACAAGTACCATCTGGAAACTCATGATAACTTGTGGTTTTGATTTGTAGTTGCTGTCGAGGGTGCAGACACAAGAAAAGAGCTTGTTTGCTTGGAATCTCTTCTGTAGGACAAGTTACATGAAAGTTGATAGCTAACTATGTCTGATACAATATTGAGAAGTAGCAAATGGTAGCTAAGTATTTTATGTGCCAAGGAAAGGGCAACAAATAAAACCCCAAACTTTTTCTTGTTATTCTCAACCTTGTTGTGCTTTTTTTCTTCTTTCCCAATACTTGTTGATTCTTTCCCAATACTTGTTGAGGTCTCTCAATGCCCAGTGGTCCAAGAAATCATTAAATTAACCGGCACCTAATTTCAGTAACCTAATTTAAGTGACAGTGGGTTTCTGTGACACAGGGATGTTGAAAGAAAAGAATTACTTTGGCAACTTTGTTCCAGTCAGGATGCTGCATGACTTTTGTAACTGGCTGTGAGGTGTCCTCATGCTTAGATATTTGTGTTTTTTGAGGGCAGATGATTCCCATGGAGAACAGTTGTGGGCACACATTCCAGATACCTTGGATGTTACTGGATCTGGCTCCAGAGCATAAAATGGCAACCAGGGTATCATGGGAGGGAACAGAGCTGTTTTGGAAGGAAGAATGCACAGGACAAAGCATTTAATGGGGAGGTCCATGAATGGGAACAGAGGCTAGAATACAGCATGTGAAAAAAGAAACTGGAGGTATATTTGTTGTGTAAGAGAGTTAGAAGTAAGAAAATCAGAATAGGTGAGAAGGAAAATTCGCAGGGAGATTAGGAACAGGATAAGGACAGCTGGAGGGAAAGGCCCTGGAAGAGCCTTCAGTGATTACAGAGAAAGATCTGCTTTCAGATTGAATTTCTCAGATTGATGTACAGTATTTAAAAGGATGTCATACCAGTTATGAGTCATGTTTTTTGAGCAAACAGTGCTGAGCAAATCTGGTAGTGGTTTCAGTGCAGAGAGAAGAGTGATGTGCTGAAGAAAGTAAAGAAGAGCTGTTCTTTTACAGCTTCACTGGCTGGGTTTCTTCTACTTTTTTGCTTTGTTAGTGTTCTGATTTTTCAAGGAGATGTGGTTTGGGGGCACTTGGAAGAAAACAAAGTTTTAGAAAAAGAATTGCAAGAAAAAGGACTAAATATTAAGAGACCAGGGCATACCCAAGTCAGTTGTTTAATTTTCAGCTGATAGTATTACTGTGGTCTTCTTAAGAAATTCTGCTGATTTATTATTTCTGCAATGATAACAAACCTGACACTGCTAGTTAGAAAAGAATTGTAAATATTGTTTTCCTCTGTAGGTATACTGATGTTTCAGACTCTTGCCATTTTATCATCTTAGTGTTGCATAATGCAGCAAATTCATGTTTTCCAAAGTTTCCCAATTAAGTTAAGTGTTCAGAAGTTTCCATGACCTTTAGGTTCCTTTGTACTCTATGTTGTTTTTCAGAGAGTATGATAGACTTTGTGGTTTACTTCCAGTGTAGGCCTTTTTTTATGGAAAAGATGTCACAATTCAGAAAGGCGGTGGTTTTGAGTTGTTTTTGAGCATTTAATACAAGGCTGATTTGACATATCCTTTTTTTTTTCCTAAAAATGTCTTATCTACAAAAGGAAACTTTTTAAGTAGCTCATAAAAAAAAAGGTCAGCAGCAAAATATCGTAATTTTTAAAGTACCATTATGCTGAATATATGGCAAAAAGAAGTTGAAGAAGATCCCCATAGAGAAGATTGTTGCAGGATATGGGCACCTGTATCATCTTCACTACCATAACTGATTTTCACTGTACTTGTGGTTCTTGCTTCAGTTTTGCCTGTCACAGTCTCTATGACTTGCTGGAAAACCTTCTGTAAAGTTTACATTGTCCTGTTCACTCAGATCTGTGTGAGCTCTCAAACACAGACGTGTTCTTCACTGAAGTGTTGGAGGTTTCTCAAAAACCTTACAGAGCTGGAAAAGGTGGCAGCTGGAGACGTTCCAGGGAAGGATTTGTGGGCTGCCTCGGTAGGTGCAGCACCACATTGATGCTGTGCTTCCCATCCAGACCTCAACTCCTCATCTGTCTGCCTGGGCTATAAACAGGGAGACCTCAGGGCTGTCTTGCCCCTGCCCCTGTAGGCATGTGTTTAGAAGCCTGAGCTGATTTGTCAGAGCTGTTTGACTCTTTATTTGGGGACAGTGCTGAACAGTAGCAGCTGCTCATGTCAGAACACTTCTGGGTGTATATATATACATACATACATTTATACATACACTCATATACCTGTCCATGTGTATGGGTAGCCAGCCGCTCCAGTCTCCGTGCCCTGAAAAAAGAATTGTTACCCCAGTGTTGCTTAATGTTTAGTAATTATGAAGCCAGAAGATGATGTTTATGCATGCCAAGCCCAGTCTGCTGTTTTGGTCCATGTTTGTTTCCACACATCCATCAAGGCCTTGCAAAGCAAAATGTGACCACTGACAAGTTATTCCCACAATGTTGCAAATGTTCAGATCTTCCTGCAACCTGATACAAAAAGGCCCTGTTGACAATTTTTTTTCTTTTTAACTGAAATTTTCTTGAGAAAATGCAGTGGATTGTGGTGAGTTTACACCAGTGCATGCAATTATTTTACGTATGAATAGGACAGTAAAGTGCTAAGAAAATTCAGCTATCGTTTTGAAGAGTTGTGGTATGAACTGTTATTTAATAAATGAATATAACTCATAAGTGTGCATCTATATATTTATATATATGCATAATCAAAACTTGTATGCACATATGACCATGAGAGTTAATTGGGAAAAAAAAATTAAAAATAAGTACAGAAATAGAACAACTAAATATGATAAAACAATACTGTTGCTGTAAGAGGAGGACAAACCTCAGCTAGACTTTTATTTTCCTTAGATAATTTTTAGACGTGTACATGAATGAGACTTCTTTTCCCAAAACTGCTGAGGATATTTTATTCTGTAAAAGCCTTTGCTTTGCATCTTCTGCTCCGCAGAGGCTGAAACCTGTGAAGAAATGAATTTACGTGTATTTGGGAGACTTTTTTATATGTGTAAAATATATAAAGTGTTGCAGTTGTCCCTCAGACTGTCAGTCAAGGAGTCAGTATATTAATAGCCTGGAAAGCAGCAAACTGCTGTATGAAATTATTCCTGTTGGCTTAGTATGTAAGCTATTTCTAAACTTAAATGTGTTACTTCTTCCAATGCTGTTTTGAAGGGAGGGGTTTGATTTTGGCTTTAAGGGAGAAGTATTGCCACAATGATGTCTCTTCCTGCACACCTGGAAACCATGGTACAGGGAAGGACTGAAACCAAACCCAGAACTGGTGTTCCCTGTATCAAGGCATCCCTCCTCTGAATAAAGCCATCTCTTGATAATGCTTTACAGTGGTGTATGAGCGCTACTGCAGCTGCTGTCTGTTAAATGTAATGCCTCACTTAAATGTTGGCCTTTTGCTATTTAGTGTGTGTCTGTGTCCCACCCCTAATTCTCAGGTGGGTGTGTTCTGGGTGTGGGGCTGAGTTTCTAAACATTTTATGCTGATGAAAAGAATAAAAAATACAAGGTTTTGGCAGTGTTACTGGAAAACTGCTTTTAAAATGTGTTTGTTTTCATACTTGGTGCATATGAATAGGCCAAGAAATCACTCTTTTTCTAACATTGAAACTCTTGTTTCTTTGCTCATCTGTACATAATTCCTAATCAATTTTTAACCTCTGATTATCTTTCTAATAGTAAATGAGTCTGTTCATTAGTCTAAAAACATAGTTTTCATGCAGCCTGTGTTGGAGGAGAGGTTCTTTATCTTGTTCTATTTTTATTTTGACTTCTATGTAGGCTAAAATTCAACTGAGTGCTCTTTCCCAACGTGACAGGGTGAGATACTTGTTTTGTTTAAAGTAGCTAAAGGTCTGAATGTTGTTTTGATGACTGCTTTGTGTCCTTTCCCTGTCACAGAAGTTGTGTTTTAGCCAAATTAGTAGTGTAATCTTGGTCAACAATGATTAGAAGCCCTCTGAATGTTTTCTGTTACTTAGCATTATTTGCATTTTATGTGTTATTTTCAATTTACCTGATTCAAAAGTTAAGTGACAAATAGTTAATTGTAAATGATGATTTCTTTGAAGAAAATGTCCATGAGACAGAAAGCTTTTTCAGCTTTAACATTTTGTGATAAGTATGTGCATGGAAGAGAAGGATATTCATGCCTGTATGGATCCACTCATGATGAGTGCATATGTAGATATGCCTAAGTCTTGACAGGCTTTCTCCTGCTTTAGCAGGAGGTCAATTCAAGTAAGGCATCCTAAAAATTGTTTTACCTGTGTTCATTACTTACTGGCTTATATTATTTAAAGGAATGTCAGTCAATACTTCAGTGCTCAGTGTATTGATTAGTATTGAGTGACATGAATTTTGTTATCCAAACTGATACAATCTATTCTGGTGAATGCTAAACCACTGAACTATTTGAGATAGATTATCTTAATTCTTTTTTTTCAAAAAAAGAAGCTCTAACTTCACAAGGATAATGACTATGCTAGTAATTCTGTACTATAGGTCATGATTTACAGGATTAGAGTTTATATATGTGTTTCTGCAGGTGATTCTGGGATTCAGTTCTGTTAATTAATTTAGCTAGCAATAGGCTCTAAACATCCAGAAAAGTTTGGATCCTGAAGAAAATAATATCCTTATCTGAATGCAGGCAGATATTGGTTGCATGAATATGTTTTGTCTGAAAATCGGTGTATTATTATTATACCACAACTAAGATATAATCAAAACTAGAAATATGTAGGTTTCTTTCCAAACTAGCTACATTGACTTTTCTCTTTAGTAGAGGTTCACATTTTATAAATTCTGATTTGTTTCCTTTGTAGTATTAATTCACAATAGAACTGAAGCGGGGTTTTTGTTGTCTTAGTGAAACCTGCTTTTGTTGACCACTTAATTTTGCCCTTGTCTAGGTAAGATCTTTCTGGGAGTATGCATTTCTGGGAGTAGTGACTGCTCTTAACTTTGTTTTCCATGATGTGCAACCTAATGGCATCTCAGCTGGTAAATGAGATAACGAGTCATTCCCCATTGGCAAAAAAATTAAAAAGAAATTACAGTGGAACTGCTCATGTGCCTCTTTTTTTTTCTAAAACAAAAAGAACAACAAAAAACCCCTTCCAAGAATGTAATTGAATATAAGGTAATCTTGCAAATAGCCAATTTATTAGTAATGGCTAACGTCAGGATTTTTTTATATGATATAAGTTAGGAGTTGACAGGTTAAATAATACTTAACACAGGTTTGTTTCTTTCTCTTTTGTAGACAACTCTGCTGAAGCAGATTTGTGGTTGCTGAACAGCTGTACAGTAAAAAACCCTGCCGAGGACCACTTCCGAAACTCAATCAAGTAAGTTGTTTCCTTACAAAGATACTTAACTGTCAGTGGCTATTGCAGGTCCTAAAGCTTTGTGTTTTCAGTCTAGAAGTAATTTTGTGTTTTAGAGCAAGAAGTGTGCCGAGTTTGAGTGTTACAATGCTGAATTCTCTAGAATGGATTTATAAGGTAGAGTGGATTTTTCTTTTTAATGAGCGATAACTTGCAAGTGATTATGACTACATTTACTTAGGTGAACTGCTGACTCATTTAGATGGAGGCTTTTATATCATTTTTCAAGAGAATGTTGTAATAGTCTTCTGAAGAGTTGACTGTGCTTTTGATTTTGGGTTTTTTTTGTAATATACAAATTGTTAGGTTGTTTCTTTTCTCCTCTACATAAATATGGCCTAACTGGGACCTTCTTTTCAGTGGTGCCCATAAATTAAATGATATGAAGTACCTTAACATGAGAAAGAACTTTATGTTGAGGGTGTCAGAGCACTGCAACAGGCTGCCCAGGTGGATTGTGGAGTTTTCCTCTCTGGAGACATTCCAAACCCACCTGGATGTGTTCCCATGTCACCTGCTCTGGGTTACCTTGCCTTGGCAGGGGGTTGGATAAGATGATGTCCAGGAGTCTCTTCCATCCCTACCAGTTCTTTGATTCTTTGAAAAGGGTAGGTATCTGGTGTATTCTTAAAACCAGCTATTTCACGTGAAAGATTAACTGATTAGCTTATAATAGGAGCTTTGTGAAGAATGTGTTTTATTACTCAGTACCATTCCAATGATGTAAAAAAAAATGACATGGTAGCCCCCAACTTTTGCCTCCAATTTCTGCAGAAGTGTAGTTGTGATGAGAGTAACTGGAAAACCTATACACATAGAGCTGTCACTGCCTGGTATTAAGGAATACTGTGGTATGTGTCTTGTAGATTTTATCTTTAGTAAACAAGTTTGGCTATTTGTGCAGTCATTTGTTTAGTGTGGTGCACTGGCTGTTGAAATCCATTTTGGTTAGAAAAACATAGTTCTTGGGAAGGGAGAGAGGAGAGAGAAGCTGGATATAAGATATCTGCTTGCAATGCTGGAGTTACTAGCAGAGTCTCAGGACTGTAATCTGGAACAGAAACCACTTGCCTGCTGTAGGTGGCACAGCAGTAATTTCCTCCCCCCTCACATTCACTTCCTGGCTGCTGGTGTTGCACTTGGTGACCAGAATGGCTTTTGCCTCTTCTTCTTTGTTGCCAAAAAAAAAGGTAAACTATTCCCAGAATACTTCCAGCAGTTAGTGTGTGTTGGCCAACAGAACTGATGACAAGATAGTTTCCATTTCAGTTGTGGCCATCCTTCTATTTTACTAATCCTGTGCCAGAAATGATGTGGTATGGTGTGTGTCCTAGCCAGGAGAATAGAGCTGGTTAAGAAAGAGGGCCTAACTGAAAGCAAATGACCAAAAATATTTCTGTGAAGAACATGTTTCTGTTGCTGCTCTGTTCATGAACCTGATGCTACTTGTAGCTTGGGTCTGTTCTTTTTTATCCTTACACCTCCCTGTACTTGCTCTTTTCCTGCAGCATGCACTGTTCATTCTCTAATCGCAGATCCTGGCAGTTCCCAGCCTTGGAGAATGACAACTTTCGTAGCTGTTTCTGACCATTTTTCATAAGGTTCATTAAGCATAGGGGAGAGAGCCATATGTGAGTGCACTTATGTGGGACTTGGAACTGAAATATTAAACATCCTCACTCTCAAAAAAAGTAACTACTCCTGTATTTGGGTTTTACAATCATGATGAAAGCTTGTCTTTCTAAAGAATACAACTATTCTCCCAAATAGTTCTTAATTTGTTACAGCAAAAACCCAATACATGCAGTTTGGGTGATTCAAAATTAACTGCCATTGTATCCTGTCACAGCAGCCTGTTGGTAACTATGGAGATCTTTATTTTTCTCAGTTGAGTAACAAAATAAACATGTAATATGTGTGTGTTGTCAAAGCAAACATACTTGGAGTGGAAAAATTAATACTCAGCACTCTAAAATTCTTCTTTAAAATTGAAAAAAAAACCCAGTCTGAAACTATTACATAGTGTTATGGATGTTATGTGAGAAAAGTATTTCAAGTTTGTTTATTCTCTGTGCACTGCAACAGTTGCTGCTGCATTGCTTGTATACGTGACTTTAAAATGGACTGATTCAAACCAGTGGTGGTGTTTAAAAGCTGATGGTGGTTAAAGCTGATACTAATCAGCTCACTAATACCATGTGCCAAAGGATGTGCCAGAACCCAAGTCCTGTAGGTTCAACCTTTATTGGTCTGATTTTCTTCTAAAAGAGGAACAAAAGCACTCCAGACACTCTGAGCCTTTGCAGATGTGCATACAGCTGATACAAGCCGACTGACAGTATAATCTTTATAGCAATTTTTATTTTTCTTATAGCTCTTAGGATAGTCTCCTGTTGTTCAGTATCAGTAAAGTTGAACTTGCTGAACCAGTGATGGTATGGAGGGCAAAGAGTTGTTTAAAGATATTAGCTTAGGGATGGGAATTGAGAGATTTTCCTGTGTAGATTTTATTCTCAGTTGGTTAATCATAAAATAAGATTAAAGTAGAGTTAGGCAATAGCAGTAAAAAATTCCCACTAAAGTACGGTAGAGTTTGAAAAAACAATGATTAAGTCTTGTGTTTTGGTTGGTGGTGGATATACTTCTCTTGTGCTTCAGTAGTTGCTGGGCATTCCAAGAAATTAGCAGCTTTTGAAAAGTTCCATTATTTGAAGTTGACTTTATTTTGCCTTAGAATTTAAAATGAAATAATACTTAATAAAATTTATTTATTTAAAAGTGAATCACATCCATTTTTTGCTGATAATGTTTCAGTATGATATCTTTGTTCTGGGTCTGATCATCTGTCAGTGTGACCAATTTACATGGGTTAAGTGTAAATGTATATATGTGTTTTATAAACAAATAATATATAACGTATAAAACGTTTTAAATAATAATATATAAACGTATGAATAATAAAAAATAGATAAAATACCAATGAAATTCTTCCAGAGAGATGTCTTTATTTATTTGTTTTGGGGGATGTTGGGCAGTTTTTTGGTGGCCCATTTAAGTGCCTTGGCTTATAGTTTTTGGGGTTTTGTTTTGGATTTTTTTTTTTCTCAGTTGCAGAAGGTTATCAGGTAACATTTTCTGCTATCATTTATTTTATTCAAAAGTAGCTTTTTTAAAGCTTAGCTGTTAGTAATAACAAGAATAAGCATTCAATAAGTGAGTTACTAACCTTAACTTGTGTAAACCACAGTAAATCTGGTAAGACTGTTTGATGACGAGAATTAAGCCCAGGAGTGTGTTCTAGAGAAGCTCGCTTCCTTTAAAATAAAGTTATTTTGCTCTTCAGTTTCATGCTCCATTAATTTCTGTGTGCTCTGATACTCTTTTCTTGACTATTACATCTCAGATATGTAACCCAGTTTTCAAGATTCAGAGACTGTTGTGTGTTGTCCATGTTTCTAGCTAGCTTCCTTTGCTTGATCCATTCCTGAATGCTGGTGTAAGTTACTCGTGTGTTCTGGGACTTTGGCTTTCCCTTTAGGAGTTCTCCTGCAGGTTGAAGTCTTATGGGTCGGAATCTGGTGTCTCTCTAACCAAAATAGCCAGAATGATGTTTGCTGGCAGGACTGATGTGGTTATGCTCTTGAGGTGTTCATGGCTTGTCTCATGGTATAGAGTAAGTGTGACCACTCTAAGTAATCATCTATATTACTATGTATAATTAACATGTAGCATTTACACACATTCTCTGATGTATTTGTCACTGCATTCACTTTAGGGCATCCTCCAGTGTGTGTTCAACCCTTTTCTCTCTGATAGCTATGGTTTGTGACAGAGATGTGAGGGCTTTTAGCACTTAAGCAGCAGTGGCTTCCAGTTCTGTCCTTGCTTCAGTTTTCACCAATTCATGAATAAACACTGTGTGTGGGATCTCACTTTTATGCTAGAAGGAGCATCAAAAACTGTAGAATTGGTGGAAATGTTAGTTTAAGAGGACTGTGATTGTAGACCTTGCAGGTTGTTTAAAGCTCTCAGTGGATTAAATTGAAGAGTAAAAGGCATGACTGCCTTTGGATGCTACAGGATTTCTATTCACCAAATGCACTTGTACTGATGTTAAGTACAGAAGAAGGTTATGCTTTAAGAAATACGAAAGCTTGTTCAGTTATAAGAATAATTTTCTGCTGCTTGACATCTTTGCAAATGAAAATAACCCCGGAAGGTTTTTTGTTTCTTTGTTTCAACATTTATGAATGTAATTTATATGATGCATTTTTCAAATTGAGCAAAATGAAAACTTGCACACTGTGCAGGGTTATCACTTTCTTTAATGCAGTATTAATCCTTTTGCTGTTACTAATACATTTCCAGTATAGAAGTAGGCTGTGATTTACCGTTGTTTATACCATTGATGCAATAAAATCTAAGCTGTCATGTACTTCCAGAAGAGGAAACATAAGTATTTCAAAGCTCTTTATTTTATACATCCTGTTAGTGTAAGAAGATCACTTCCACCAGGTGTAGGTTTCTGAGATGAGTGTCATAGCCTGGCTGTTTATTGCATTTTACAGAAATATTGTATTGCCATGACTTTTGGTGTTCATGTTGGAGTACTGAAGGTAACAGAGAATTGTAGGTAGGGATACTGCTGTTTTCCACTTGTACTGGAGAAATATGAGGAAGAGCTGAATTCTCCAAAGTAAAAATTCCTGCACAACAAACTTCATTGGGTGGGAGGAAGTTTGACACTTGATTTTTTTTTCCCCCCTAAGACTGTTACTAATACTTCTTGCTCAGACTCTCTAAACTTAGTGTAGATAATGTTGGTGAAAACCTTGCCTTTTGCCAGGATGAAAGGATGTTACACTTACAGATTGATGAAGTGCTTATATTCAAGATTTATACTATATTCACAGTGCAAGAGGAACTCCTTACCCAGACAATAAGGGTTACTTGGTTTTTAGTGGAGGCAGTAAATCAATTAAGTAGAATTTAAAATCACTGTGCTTTTCTAAGAACAACCAGAGAAGCTTAGGTGACTGCTGAAGTTGTTTCATGAAAACCTTGATTGGAACAGGTTTAGGCACAACATTTACATGTTTACAGATGTAGGAGTTCTATTAAGATCTCAGCAATCACACACCATTAACCAAAATTAATTTTGAAATTAGTTGTGGAGCTCATCCTGTTTTGTAAAGAAATAATATTTTCTTAGGAAGTGCTCTAATCTTTGATGTAATGTGTACAAATTAGTTCAAAGCACTAAGTATTTATCTTATGTTCAACAGATGAGGATTTTTTTTTTTGAGCTTCTGCATTTTCCTGGCAAAAATTTCTAGAAGAGTTTTCTACTTGAGCATTTGAGATTTTGTTCTTTGTACAGCTGTGCCCATCTATATTACAAGACAATGAATTTTTTTAATGTTCCTTCTACTAGTTAATGTTTCTCAGCTTAAGCAATACCAGTTTCACAGTTATGTAGTTGGTCAAGCTTTACCAAGGAGCATAGCTGACTCCAAATGCTCCCTGGCTTCCAAATGCTGCAGAAGGATTTTATAGGCTTAGAAAAAAAATGTTACTAAACTGAAGTCTTTATTTAAACCCTTACAAATCTAGTAAGTGTTTTTTCTTCTTTTTAAACTTACTGAATATTGTCATCCATGCTTTTAGTGGCTTAAGCTGATGGAAGACATAGATGTTGGTGAAGAATTCTGGGATTTAAATTATGTTTGTTAGTGCAAGTTTTTTAGCTGCATTTGAGTGTGTTCTTTTTCTTGCACTCATCTCTGCCATAAAAGAGAATGTTAAAAGCTGGTTGACATGATGTTATAAAATGCAGAGAAAAAGCACACCATATAGAACTGAGTGCTTTCCATTGCATACTATTTAGAAGATAAAAGGATTATGGACTACTTGCTACATGGCCACATTTTGCAGAGATTTGCAAAAGCCTGGGTTATAAACTAGTGTGCACTTTAGTTTAATATTTTAAAAGGTTAAAAAAAAGGGCAAGAACAGCACCTGTCACTTCTAAATGTGATTCTAGAAATCTTTCCTATTCCGATATGAACACATTTGGGACTGCTTTAAGAACTCCATGATATTGATGCGTTGAGATGTTATCACAGTGCTGATTAAACCTCAGATGCTTTAGTGGGCTAATTAGCTTTTAGATACTCTTTATGTCTTGAGGCAGATCATTAGGGACTGATGTACATTTGATTGCTATTTTAGAGAAGAAAATCTTGCCTGCACATGAGAGGCCAACTCTATTTAATGACTTCATATATCTGTATTTGAGCTTTTTGACGAGGCTGTAGTTACAGGTCCCCAGCTATGAAGGCTCCAGGAGCACTGGTGCTTCACAGGCAGTGTTTACAGACACTGAATATCAGTTAAGTTCATTGCTAAACATACAAGATACACTTTCCTTTGCAAACAAATGCAATCAACCATACACTTCAGTGATAGGGGTAAACAAGGAAGACTTCTGATTTTAAAAATACAGCTCTCCTGGTAGTTCATGGACTAATGCTTTCACCTTTCTCCTTGTCACCCAAAATGGGGACACAGGTACCATAGAATTGCAGAATATCTCGAGTTGGAGTAGACCCATAAGTATCATCAAGTCCTGGCCCTGCACAGGACATCCCAAGAGTCACACCATGTGCCTGAGAGCATTATCCAAACACTTCCTGAGCTCTGTCAGGCTTTGTCCTCTGACCACTTCCCTGGGGAGCCTGTGCCAGTGCCCAACCACCCTCTGGGTTAAGAACCTTTTACTTACATCCAACCTAAACCTCTCCTGACACAGCTTCATGCCATTGCCTTGGGTCCTGTTACTTGGTCATTTTTCAGCATTTTAGAACAAGAACTTGCATACATGTATAACCATCTGAAACGTGTTTTAAGAAAATGAGCAACACTGTAAAAAAGGATATCTAATTCTCTTCAGAATGCATTGCTGATATTATCTTCAGTTAAAAACCAAAACAGTTCTTTCCTCTCCTCTCAGACTTGGTCAAATTGCGTAATTTTAGGAAACCTCTCCAGACAGAGTTAATAAAATTAGCAAAAGTATTGGGCTTTTCTGGTGTTTCTTGTGTTGTTCTGCCATATGCTTGCTTTGGGGATGGGCTGTTCTCTTGGGCTCTTAGTGCTGGTGCCTCCTCTTTGCCCAGACCAGGGACAGATACAGCAGAAATCATCAGGAAGATGGAGACACTGTTCTGGGCCAGAAGTTTCAGGTTTGTTTTGTAATGAAGAGGCTTTTTGAGGGATTGGAGACATTTGAGCAAAACTATGCTTGGTTTCCCTTTATGGGCACATGCATGAAAAACATGTTAAAATCTATTTGAAATGTCTTGCCTGTTTTAACAGGATAGGGACAATGATTTCTCATTGCCAAGTTCCTTCTTTGATTTAACTCACACTTCAGATTAGCACCTTAACCTCTAGTTTGTCCTTACTGGATTGGAGTATTTTCTGTTTGCAGTTCAAAAAATAGGCTACTAAATAAAAACTTTAGAAGTCTAATTTGGGCTGTGGTGTGCAAAAGAATAAAATCCACCACTGTGTACGTGAATTTAAGGAATGTGAATGGAATCAGAGTGTTAACAGTTTGCAAGTCAGCATGCCTTCAGGTGGAAAATGCCCCTGTGGAGTTTGCCAAAGCAAAGAGCTGGTGACAGTTTCTGAGGAGCTTGTGATTCAAACAGTGGTGAGATAGTGGACAGCTGCTGGAAACAGCAGCAGTCTGAGACACTGTAGTGTGTCTTTTTATTACTTCAGACAGTAGGCTGTGTACACTTTCTTGTCCTTGGAACAATATTTATGACTTATCCAAGCAGACTGTGCCCAGTAGTGGACTCCTGAAGAAGAACTTTGTGTTGCAATTAATATGGGCATGTACAGTCGGAATTCTTGCTGCTTCTGCCATGTGACATTCACCTCCCATCTGTTGGGGAATTTCTTGTTTCTTTCTCTTCTTGAGAGGTAACCAAATTACTTGCTCCATCACTAAAAAGTGCAGGAGACACTGAGATTTTAGATTTGCCTTAAATAAGCAATAGTATTACTGAGAGAAGATGTAGTATTAATTGACATCCATTGAAATGTTGTGGGACAGGATCAGGAAAGAGCTCTGCTTGGTTTGGTTTGCCTGCAAAAAGAAAGTACAGTCAAAGGAGGTGAAAAAGAATGGAATGTTTTATTGGTTTTATTTGTTTTCCTTTTTCCTCTTGCTCTTTTGAGCTTTTAATCAGTAGACCAGAGCATATGAAGTACAGTAGAATGATGAAAGGGTGATTCAGTAATACAAATAGCAGTTCATGTTACCTGGTGTTAAGATGGGTTATATGAGCTTTACAGAATCAGTGTTTTGCATACTGTATGTCCCCCTGTGTTAACAGGTGTTTTGTTTTACTATTTCAGACAGATGCATTGAGCAGAAGAGGTTAATGCTTTGGGTGCTAGAAGCAGGTGGTTGGTAACTTTGACTGTTTATCTAATTAGCTATATATTGGCTGTTGTCCTAGCAGGCCTGACTTTTCCTAGGGAGAGAGCATAGGAGAACATGCAGAAACTTGGTGTAGCAGGACTAATGCAAAAATCAACATGATCTAAACTTGTCATTACTGACAAGTATGGTTTTACTTGTTTTTGGTTCAAAAGATTATCTACTAATACTTTATGGGTGTTTGTCCTAAAACAGAGAATGCTTGCTTGTTCAGGTGAGCTTGAGTGTCAATAGCATCTTCTCTCATACTTCTGAAAGTATTTGTCCCATGGTTGTTAGATGCTAACCCACAAAGAGTAAAAATAGTGTTGGGGATTTTTTTCTGTTGTCTGTATTCAACAAAGCTTTTGTTCTTTACACTGAGTCCCGTTGGAATTCCTATCTCTGTTTAACATGCATCTGCAAAGAGTGATGGTGTGCTGAGATTTACTGTGGCACATTTAGTCAAGGCAAGTTGGGATGCTACCAGTGCAGTACAGCAGTTCACATCTGGCATTGCACACCTCAGCTGCTGACTTGACCCTTGGTGCACTACTCTTGGGAGGGACATGAGCATAGGCAAAGGCAACTGTTTCTTGTAAATTTAACTTTTTATCCAGAATTTTTCCTTTACTTGTCAAATTTTCTTTTTAGCTTTCAGTAAAAAAAAAAAAAGGTTGAAACACAGGCCAACAGCAAGACACAGTTGACCACAGAATTGTTTCATTCCAAATATGTGTTTGAATTTGAAGCTTTCCTAAGAGATAATGTCTGATAGCTACTTTTAACAGGATAAATAGTCAACTTTTTTCATGTATTGGTTTTATGGCTCACAGCACAATGGAAACTGACCCTCGTAAGTGCCTCCAGCTACCAACATAACACAGATACTCACCAAGAAATTTTATATGTGTTTACTCCAAGTAGGAAAAAACTATTGTTTTCCTTGGGTCTCTTATATTTTATTAGCATAATCTCAAGGGAAACTCAGTGGCAAAGAGGCAGAGACTCTTTTTTTACAGAGGTACAGTGTTAAATAAAATTGTTTTAAGTATAGCAAAACTCATTGTGGAAGCAATCTCTGATTACCTCAGTCCAACTGGGTATTAAGGATTCTTTTTCCTAAATACTTCATGTGCCTCCAGTCTTTGTTTCTCCCTGTGCTTTTTTAAGGTAGTCCATTTCCACAATAGATGTCTAGTTTGTATGTTTTTACCTTATAGCAGTCATCAAATAGGAACATTTACTTTGTGGAGCTGTAAAATTGATACCTTCAACTTCAAAAAATGAAGATGAGTGAAAAACATTATTTAAAGATAGAAAAGATGTAACGATGGCTGTATCCTAAATACAATGAAGAATTTTCTTTCACATTCTTTCAGGAAGGAATACGATGTTTAATTAGAGTCCTGAATCCAGATTGTAAAACTTCTTACACAAGGAAAGCTGCAGGAAATGGAATTTTTACTTCAGATTACTCTTAGCTTCAGACACTGCCTTTTTAATATATAATATCTGAACTTGAAATTATTCTTTCAGATATTGCCTCTTTTAATATTTTATTTCTTGCTATTAGTAGGAGCTCTCTTGTTTAGCCAGTATTGGACACATTTGCTAGCTTAGTTATATGAACTGTGCTGGACTGAACCAGCAAAGACATTTAAGCTGCTCAAAGGGAAGAACCAAAAATGGAAGGATTTTTGAAATGGATGAACTTTCACATGAGAAGTGGAAGCTATGGTTATTTTGTTTTTATACATATGAAGTTTATGTGGTCTCTTTTGGTCCTGTAGCTTGTAATTGCATTTATAACGTGTGAATTTGACTATTTATTTATACATGGATGTAATGTACTCAAGCATTGTAGAAACCAGGTAAAATATGTTTTTGCACAGGCTTTGTTTTGACCCTCCCCCTCCGGCTCAGCAGAGCTGCTTCTAATTTAGACCTGAACTAATATAAATTCAATGTATGGAAAACCTGGAGCTTCAGAATGTGGTTATTTTGTAGAATTCACTGTCACAGAATCACAGAATGGTCTGGGTTGAAAGGGACTTTTAAAGGTCACCTCGTCCAACCCCCTGCGATGAACAGGGATGTCTTGAACCAGATCCGAGTCCTGTCCAGCCTGGCCTTGAATGTTTCCAGGGATGGATCATCCACCACCTCTCTAGACAATCTCTGTAGTTTGAAACCATTACCCTTTGTCCTGTCACAACAAGCCCTATTCCAGAGTCTGTCCCCATCTTTCCTATAAGCCCTCCTTACATCCTGAGATGCCTCCCTGGAGCTGCCTTCTCTCCAGGCGGAACAACCCCAACTGTCTCAGCCTTTGCTCACAGGAGAGGTGCTCCAGCCCTCTGATCATCTGTTATCTCCTCTGAAGCCACATCACAAGTCTATCCATCTGAGGCCCATCCTTCCTGTGCTGGGACCCCAGAGCTGGATGCAGCACTGCAGGTGGGGTCTCACCAGAGCAGAGCAGAGGGGCAGAATCCCCTCCCTCGCCCTGCTGCCCACACTGCTTTGGATGCAGCCCAGGATACAATTATTTTTCTGGGCTGCAAGGGCACATTGATGGCTGGAGTCGGGTATTTCACCCAGCAGCACCCCCAAGTCCCTCTTGGCTTCCTCTCACAAGGAAAGGGATCATTTGCTTCATATTTGAAATACATTGGTTTTCAGTGTTAATGGCATAATGCAGTGTTAAAATATCTCTTGAGCAACATGTTTTTTAAGTCAACAGTTCACAGTTTTTACAGAAAGCAGTGCATGCTCTTGGTTTTGTGGTTTCCATTTGTATTTCACAAAACACACCAGTGAAGCATGCTTGTTGCAAAATTTTTAAGCTAAGCTGTTGTGAAATGCTACTTAACATATTCCAGTTCTTGTAGGAAAGACAATTAATGAGAATAAACTAGGTATTGCGCACTCCGATGCTGTGATTCTTTACTGGTGCTGTGGTTGAGATGCAGTGTGCTGATCTTGAATTGCTTGTGACTATTGCTCAGAAACCACATGCTAAGATGACATTGTCATATTCTAAGAAAATGGTCAGGGAGTATGTTTGGATTGAGGAGAATGGGCTGTAACTGACTTCCTCTAACGTCCTAAATGGTATTACTTACATAACAAGGTTTCCAGCTGGGAATCACTGCTTGTTGCAGTATTTCCATGTGAAGAGAACACACTGAGTTGCCCCATTTCTCTTCTCTTTCCCCTGCTCCCTGCTGGAGCTGTTGTGGTGATGCAGCTGCTACCAGCTTCACCCCCCTGCCAAAGATGTGGTTTTGCTTTGTGGCCGTATGAGCAGATGGCAGGTAGCAGGATGGAGGGAGGGAGCAGCTTTATTTTGTCTTCTCGAAATATGCTTCAAGTAGCTTTAGTTGTGGCTGATGTTCCTACAAGCTCCTTTCCCATCTTTGTCCTCCCTGTTAGGGACATGCACCTGTTTGCAGCCTTAGTGCTCTTTTGTTAACCTTTGCCTACTGTCCTGAGGATCTGAGGTTTGAAATAGTTAGAAAATCATTGCAATCACTGTTCAAGGGGTTTTTTTTTATTTTATTTTTACTTCTCCAGGGCTGATTTGTAATGATTTTTTTTCTTGGTTTCTAATTTTGATATGTTCACAATAGGAAGAGGAAAACCTTTTCAGTAAGAATATTTTTTCTTTGACTTGAATGATAACCAATCATCATTTATTCAACTGCACAGGGATTCAGTTTGCATTTCTGAGGAAAAATATATATTGCTATGTGAATGCATACAAAAGGAGAGCATGGCTAGTAGCTATTACAGGCTAATTTTTTAGAGTTGTAGCATGTGTCTCTTGGTGTTTGCTTTTAAGAGACAGGGAAGACTCTGTCTGAATTGGAACCTGAAATTCAAGTTGAGTATATTTGCAGAACCTCTTATTAGATAAGTGATTTCACTTTATCTTTGACTAATACTCTGGATCCCACATAGGAATTAATGGCACATTGTTGCAATGATAGTGCAACAAAACCCGATGAAAGATCTTCTGGGGAAAATGATTATGTTTTGGAAAAACTCATACTCTTTCATAGCTGCATACTCACAAGTAGGGCTGTTTTCCAGGATATCCCTGCAAGTGAGGGGGGGAAAGGTTTGTTATTAGCTGGGGTTGGTGAACTCGAGTTATACCAGCAGTTAAAATGATTTTTTCTTGTATCTCTGAGTTAACTGTCCAAGAACTCTGAGACAGGTATGGAAATAAAGCAGGCATCTTCAGTTAAAAACAGCTATCCATGCCCACAGATGAACAGCTCTGCTTCTGGACCTCTTCTTACTGAGGTGTTCCGCAAGGCCGTTGCTCTCTGTCCTCCTGTAAAACCTGTCCTTAAGTGTTGTAAGGCACTCAGATTCTGTCAGGGTTCCCCAGCCAAGTTGTCTTCAGCTACTTTTATCAGAGACCTCAAGAATTCATCAAGGCTACGGGAATGTAAGCTGTGCTAAACTAGAAGAGAAGGCGTTGGAAAACAGAGTAACAAGACAGCAAAAAGGAAATAAAGAAGGACTGTACCATCCTGGACTAGAACCAATCAGGTTCTCTGAAAGTAGTATGCAGAGTATGGACAGCATAGAGACCCAACTGAGTCATGCATGATTGTGTGAATGACAGCTGCAAAAATGCATAAATATGGTGTAATGCAAACAATAAATGGGCTTTTGTGAAATTATATTGGTTTGTTGTTCAAGGGTCCCCTACTCCCACACTTAAGAGTCAAAGAAGAGCTGAGAACATAGGTAGCTTAAAGGCAGCTGTGCCTCATTAAATACCTTAACATTGTTTCTGGTACTTTGTCTCCTAGGATTGCAAAGGCTTTACAAGATGAACCCAGGTATTAGGAAGGCTTAGGTTAAATCTGGATTGTAAGGAGTTTGTATCATAGATGGAGAGCAAGAAAATGCTCAAAAATAGCATAGGACAATTGCTTTCCTTTAGTATGTTTAAACAAAATGCTTTAACTAAATTTCTGAAGCTGTTTAAATATTTCTTTAAAATTAACTTAAGCCAAAAATGTTTGTTTATAGTTTTTGATATCTGATATAATTATGTTGACTTATTTTGTTCATTGGTAATAGCGTCCGTGCAGTTTGAGAAGTGAAATAAGTACAACTGGAACGTACAAGTATGGATCAATAATTCCTGAGGTCTTTTGTCTGTTATCCTTACCAGGGTGGGTTATGTTCTGCTCAGTCCCCCATAGTGAAGCAATGGCTAAAACAAATATCCCCTCTTCACTGCTGTAGGTTATCCAATCGTTGCTGTTGTGAGTGCAAAAAATAATACTTCCCCATGTAATCTAAGAAGACTTTATTTGTTGCTTTACTCTCTCTCCACATAAACATGGGCTGGTTGTGCTGATCCATGCATTCATAATGTCCATAGCTGTCTGCAGAGAAATACAGCATTTGGCAGCTGTGGGGTGGAGAACCCAAAAAACCCCCAAACCCAGAACCAACAAACAACCCTGAACAAAACAAACAAAACAAACCCCAAACAAAAAACAAACCACCCTCTTCTTAGAATGAATCATGAATGACCTGGGTTGGAAGGGACCTTCAAGATCACTTAGTTCTTATCCCCAAGTTCTTCTGTACTTGTAATAATGCAATTAGAATAAAGACTGCTACATGAAGCACTGCAGTTTTGTATATTACCTAAAATGTTTTTATATGTAATATAAAATACATATATGTGCCTCTCTGTGTGTGTATATGTATATATCTATATCTCTGTTAAGGTTCCTGGTTATGTGCTAGCTTTGTATCACCTAAGGATATTGTTATATGTCTCTTTGAAAGCAAAATTTTACTTTGTTTATCACAAGTGGTATCATTGTGAAGGATTAAGGCATTACATTCTTAAGCAGAATGGTTGTGTCTGGCTTCCATTTCCTTATTATAACAATCCATGCCTCATTATTATGGTTGTTATAAACGAGTTAATGGCGAGTGTGCCAAGAAGCACAGCACAACAATGCTGTTTTTTAAAGTTTATTACATCTTATCAGCAATACTAACATAAGCATAAGCAAAAGCATACTAAGACCTACTCTGCACCTAACTAGAAGGAGAGAAAGAAGAAGAGTAATGGATTCTTCTTCTTCCTTGACATTTTATACCATCTTTTACGTAATTTGTTGTTTATCCTTTTAAGCCAATATGTGTTACCCAGGTATGCTCACGTCAGTGGAACTGTGGAAAATTTCTTCCAATAGCTCTATAGCAGAATATGGATTCTGGGAAGAGGAAAGGGGAAAGGAATTTTTAACTGCATCAAACCTCCATCTTGGCCCTTATCTCTTATTAACGCACTATCATAACAGCCTTGAAACCCTCCACCATTTCACCTTGTGATAAATTGTACACTATTCTTATCACCTAATTTANCTATATCTCTGTTAAGGTTCCTGGTTATGTGCTAGCTTTGTATCACCTAAGGATATTGTTATATGTCTCTTTGAAAGCAAAATTTTACTTTGTTTATCACAAGTGGTATCATTGTGAAGGATTAAGGCATTACATTCTTAAGCAGAATGGTTGTGTCTGGCTTCCATTTCCTTATTATAACAATCCATGCCTCATTATTATGGTTGTTATAACCGAGTTAATGGCGAGTGTGCCAAGAAGCACAGCACAACAATGCTGTTTTTTAAAGTTTATTACATCTTATCAGCAATACTAACATAAGCATAAGCAAAAGCATACTAAGACCTACTCTGCACCTAACTAGAAGGAGAGAAAGAAGAAGAGTAATGGATTCTTCTTCTTCCTTGACATTTTATACCATCTTTTACGTAATTTGTTGTTTATCCTTTTAAGCCAATATGTGTTACCCAGGTATGCTCACGTCAGTGGAACTGTGGAAAATTTCTTCCAATAGCTCTATAGCAGAATATGGATTCTGGGAAGAGGAAAGGGGAAAGGAATTTTTAACTGCATCAAACCTCCATCTTGGCCCTTATCTCTTATTAACGCACTATCATAACAGCCTTGAAACCCTCCACCATTTCACCTTGTGATAAATTGTACACTATTCTTATCACCTAATTTACACTGCAGTAGATCCCATAGTTTCCATAAGGGTTGGTAACTTCCTCCATGGACGGAGATCAAAATAAGGACTTTCCATTGGGAAAAGCCACTTTTGTCTTCTAAGTTCTACATCAGGTTTTTCAACAGGATTTACAGTGCTTTCTGTAACAGGTTCCACAGCAGGTTCATCCTCAGGGAGAGGAAAATCCTCTGCATTCTGGCTTGTCTCAGTTTCGATCTGAGGAGGGGAATTATCCTCAGCATTCTGTATTCCAACACTTATGGATGTAGAGCAAGGTTTATTCTCTGGAAGTTATGTAACTGTAACTCTGACAATAAGAAGTTACTGCTGAAGAGACCAAGGACGTTCCCACTGCGCCTTCCAGACTTACCTGGTAGCCTTTCAAAAGGAGATGCTGGAGTGATAAGAGCCACAGCAGTGAGGAACATGGGTAGCTTTGTCAGCAGTTACAATTAGCACTTTGTTATGGCAATTTCCAGAGAAGTCATGTGTGAAACATAAATTGCAGGTCAAATTCATACTTAAAATATTTTCCCATAAACATATACATGATTTTTGTTGTTAGGGGTTACTGCCATGGGAGTTATTATGAAATTTGCATCCTTGTTTAAGTCTCAATTGAAAATATATTCAAAATACAGAGGGGAAGGAACACTGATAAGATGTATACAAAGTTCACTAGGAAGTGCTACACCTATGCTCTAATGCTGAATTGAAGCTGTTACTCTGTGTTGATCTAATCTTTGATGTTAATACTTGAAGACTGGTAATGAAACTTCCTGGCACTGAGCTGTTCCATCCTGTTTGCTCACTTATGCAGAGGAATCCCAGATAGCTTACGGATGTTCCTTTGTAAAGACTGGAAGCAAGACATTGAAAAATCCCCTTTTAGTCACTTCTAGAGAGGCCTGGTATGTTTGATACAACCTTACTTCCTGACATAAAGTGGTGTCAGGGTAAATTGCTGAGGTATTTAACCAACTCAATTTTTGGCCTTAAGGTAAAATTTGCTCAAAAGGTGCAGACTTAGCAAACCTTCTGCTCCTTTACTCACAAGTTCCTGTGACTGTTAGTAATTCAGAAACACTGACAAAATTAACCTTAAACTGTACTGTCAAATTAAAAGCAGATTTTTTTGTTTTGTTTTGTGGAAGGTGAAGCAGATGCCCTGCTTTATCCGTGTTTATCTCATGCCAAGGTGATGCATGTCAGGTGATCCCAGGAATATATTTATGTGAAAAATGTCAGGTCTTCACTGTCTGCAAATGTTCTTTACTGACACTGAGTTATTTTATGTAAGCAGCAACCATGAAACATGTATTTTAACAGAAATACTAGAGATTGTGATAGTTTCTTCTTACCAATTATTTGGGTAAGTTTTACATTGTCTTGCAAAGCTCATGTCATTTGCTTTGTCTTGTTAGTAATAGCACAATTTTTTGGGTAAATTTTTTATGTATGATGGGCTTAGAGAAGGACAGAGTTTTGCTTTACATGGAATATGGTAAATCTGTAAACTTCTATGCATTCTTTGAGGATAAGTTTCTTCAAACATGGTGGATATCAGAATAAGAACTGGTTTTTACTTTTGATGTATTGGTAAAAGGTATATTTTGTATGTGTGACCACAAATGAGCAGATGATTTTCCTTGTAACTCTTCACATAAAATGCATTGAGGCAGGTTTCTACCAGATCTTTAGTTAAATATCTCATAGTTTTAAATAATCAAGTGTGGACAAACATTTTAATAAAAGTGTTTCTTTTCCATTTGTATTTCGTGCCTTCTGTTACATCATAGGGGAGCTCTTTAAACAACATAAAACTCAGCATGTAAAAACACAGAAAAACGGGGGAGTAAATTTGAAATAGGAATGTGAATGGCTGCTTTGTTAGACACAGATTGACTTAGGGGGAGAGAAAAAACCCAGACCAAAGTAATTGTGTTTTAGTCTTGAAGTGTTTTACTCTGGCTCCATCCTTTTGCCTGGAGTCTGTTGAGCTGAAAACTACCTGTCCCTGGCTCAACAAAAACATTTTTGATGCTTTAAGGCCTATTACTGTACCTACATCAGATTTAGCAGAGGAAAAATCTGTAGTCAGTTTTCTTCCATTCTTTCAAGCAGTTCTTTAGGCTTCCATAAAGCACAATAAAGGGAATGAAAGTCTGTAAAGTGAAGGACTGAGGTCACTCTCTAGGTGTCATAATTGGAAATCTGTTACATTATTTCAGACCCAAAGCTTTGGTCAGTAGCTATCTCTGCAGCCTTCACTCTGTATTGGTGACCATTCCTTTCTCTCATAGCTGCGGATGTAGAGCTATAAAAAGTATTACTGACTTTGCAGAATCAATCACTCGGGAATTAAGATGGACACAAAGAAGAGCTATGCAGCCTTGTTTTTGTACCTTGTGACTCAGTGATTACTGATTCTTACTCAGTGATTACTTGCTGGTGTTTGCTAAAGGCTCCTGCCATTTTCACTGCTGTGATGCAACTTCCATGGCACGTTCTCAGGTGCTATTTACTGGTATCTAATACTTTTTAAAACTTGCAAACTCTTGCAGAGAGCATGATTTTTAATGTTCTTATGGTTCTTCTGTAATTCCCATCCCTGTAATATGCAAGTGCTTTACACAAATGGTTTAATTTATTTTCGCACAATTCTCTGTGGTCAAAGCTTCATGGGATTCTTTGGTTCTTAGTGTTTGGAAACATAGCAAGTGGGAATGGGGTCAAATGTATCCCCAAGCTCAGTCATCTGATGTGTTACTCCCACAGGTTTCTTGCTTTTGAACCTTAAGCTGTAGCTGTGACCTCCCAGGCCCAGTGCCTCTTGGTGGAAGCTGCTCCTGCGAGTCAGACAGGCTCCACCCAGGGCAGCATGTTCTAAAAGGAATATAGGTACAATTTGCAAGTATAAATGAATTCTGGAGCAGGAACATCCCTCCAAACTGGTTTGTGGGTGGGTTTCTGGTTTTGTTGTTGTTTGTTTGTTGTTGCTGTTTTGGGGGTTTGGGGTTTCTTGGGGGGATAATCGGGGATCTTCACTAGGACACCATGTTTTCTTCTTTGCTAAATCATGTTTGCCATGACTGTTAAAAAGATCATAGAAAGTACAGTTGCCCTCATTACACAAACAGTGGAAATTGATCTTAACCAGCATGGGATGAGATGGGAGTCACGGGGAAATTTATGAGCCTGTGTAAATAATTGTGTTACAAGTGCACCAGGAGGAAATATTAATGTGTGGAGGCAACCTCACTTGTGGCATTTTTGCATGTTGAGTCTTTGACTTTGAAACCTAAATAGTGTGTTTTACCCACAGTTCTGTGTGCGTTGTTTTCTAAGTTAGAAAACAAACCAACTGCAATTTGCTACATAATGCTGTGCTCTGTGCATCACTGGAATGTCATTTCCAGGCTGCCAAGCTGCTCGTTGTTCCCCCCAACACTGCTCCCTCGTTCACCTCTATTCTGCGTTTGTGCTGTGCAGTGCAGCTATTGCTTGAACAGTTTTGAATCACTGGAAGCAGAGGCAGCAGAGGCTCACTGCTTGCTGATTGGTTGGTTGGGATGCAGCCAACTTGGGAATCCCAGAGTTGTGTTTGGAGGGAAAGCTGTCCTACCTGGGTGTACACACTGCAGTCAGTCTCTACGGGATCTTCAGTCCTATTCTTGAAAGAGAATTGTGATTTCACAGTTCTGAGAGTTAGGATTTCATGCTGGAGTTTCCAGAATTAATCAGATAATCTAGAAATTGCAGTCTACTGGAGGGGAGGGCTTTTGAGCTGAAAAATAAGGTCTTGGCCAACTGGAAGAATACTGTTTGTAAGCAATCTGAAAAATACAGCAGCCAAGTAGTGCTTGATTTGAGTTTGGTAATCCTAAAATTGTTTTTAAATGACCACTAATAGAATAATTATATTTCCACAAAGAAGAAGGCCAAGAGGTGCAAAGATGTCAGAGTCTCTCTGGCCTCTCCTGCTCTGCATCCACACACCCCAGTGACCTGTGAACCCAAAGGTTTGACAGGTGGTGGAGGGAGATAGTGGAGGTTATATGTGTTCTTGCAGATGGAGGTGTAGTTACCAGATACACTTTGTTTACCAAATGTTAATGGTTTCTTGAGGAAATAACTCTGTGCCTTCTGGGGCAGTTTCATAACTGAGTGCAATAGTTAAAGCTCAACAAATGGCATTTTAAAATGGTGTTTCATTATAACTAATGAATAGGCTGGCCAACTGATATTGCTCAGGAACAGCTATGGCCACAGTGGCTTGAAGTGTGTCTGTAAGGTTAGGTTTTTTGGTCCTTGAAGATTATAAAGTGGTTAAAGGAAGTGCAATGAATTCTGGGTGTTCCTTGAACTTTTAAAACAGTCAAATTATTTTTAAGGATGGAGTTGAGAAACACCCCAAGTCATTCATCACTGCCACTTTAGAAATGGAGATGATGGTTATGACTTAGCTATAATCAGAAAAATTAACTACTACTTGTTACACTTACCTCAGTAGTTGTAGGGACAACATTTAATATGTTTTGGGCTTTTTCTGCTTCAGTTGCATGTCAGTGTGGAAGGCTCATTGAGCTTGAACAATGAAAGAAAAATCTGTCTCACCTTTCACGAGTTAAAGTTTAAACAGTGGGGGTTAACTGTCTACAGACCAGGAGAAACAAAGGAGGTTTTTTAGCTTTACACCTGTCAAATGCTCAAAGTAATTGCTGTTCTAAAGCAAAAAACCCTAAACACAAGCTGTACAGCAGCTGCCAAGCCCTGTGGGTATCTGCTGGTACCTGGGCTAAGCAGGTTGAGGAAGCAGAGCTTTTGGCTTGTGGAGTTGTGTTTTGTTGTGTGGAAACCACGGGATACAGGTGTGGTGTTTGCTCAGGAGAGAATAGCCCAAGCAGCTTGAAGGGAGTTTACACTCAGGTGGGAGGCAGGGAAAGGCTGGCTGTGAGTTGAATATGGCTCAAAGCGTTTTCCTGGCTGTCTTGTAACAGGCAGGAAGCCTCTCCCCTCATGGACCCTCCCTCCGCTGTCTTCAGGTCAGAGGTGTAGCCACTCTCCACACTCATGAGCCATGTTAGGACGTGTTTTCTCCACTCTCATGTAACAGGAATGAGAGAATTACACCCTAGCACTTCTTTGTAGGCATGAATTGGCTGGCACCCTTGTTTTGCTGAAATTAATGAGCCCTGTGGCTCTTCTATTACTAGAAATCCATTATGAGCACTTCAAAATCTGGAGGGGATAAAAAAGGTGCAGATACTGGAATTCCAATGCTGCTCATGGTTTAATTCTACCCTAATTGATGAGATTTTTAAAGATAGAATGGGGGTTTTTTTGTGATTTCATGATGTTTCTGTTTCAGTTGGAGTAACCCATTAGTACTGAGAGAAAATCTAAAACTTAAAATGATGGGAATGGTAAAAATTTACAGGTGGTGGGATGAGAGCTGAATTTCCTCCAGGATTCCTCAGTTAAGGCACGTGTTTGCAGCAGCTTTAGCTTTATCCTAATTCATTTGGATATTTAGCTTCTTGTCTAACTCATTTTCTTGGTCAGTACAGGTGCTTTTCATTGTTTAAAGAAACAAAAAAGGGAAATTGTCTGATAAATCTAAACAAGGCAGTAGTAACCTGCACCAAGGTTTAGCATGGAAATAAGCTGTTAGTCCCCCTTCCTGCAGTAGGGCTTGTTTTCTTTTCTCCCTTCCTATGTAAAATTACAGTACTCTAATAAACAATGAAACATGTTTTATTTAGGTAGTCTGACAACACCTGGACTCCTAAAGCGAGGTGGCCCAATAAATATTGGTTCTCCATGTGGAGTTTCTTACTGCATCTTGGAAAGCCTGACTTCTAGGATGGACAAAAAAAAAGGAAACTGGGTTTCGGCTTTTGTGACAGGAGGTGAGAAAAAGGGCAGCTGTGCTCCCTAAAGGGTTTTTAGCTGTAACTGACCCAGTTGTAGGTTATTTGGGAACAAGGCAAATGTTCAAGACTGTGAAATTAGCAGTATTCTGGTGTCTGGCTGTAGCTTTGTTTGGTAGGCTTCTTGGAGCATCTTCTGCAGAGTAGTTGATGTGTGAAGCTAATATGAGTTTTAAAATGAGGACTCTGAGAGAATTATGTGAGATCTTGAGAAAGAAAACTTCTTACGTACTTAACTGCATTTTGTATAATCAGCATCTAACAAATATTAATGAAATAATAAGGAAGGAAAGTATAATCAGTTTTGTTTTAAGAGAATGAAGGCATTAGAAGAACTGACAAGGTTCTCGTAGGAAATTGGTGGCAGAAGTAGAAAATCCAACTGGTTTAGTAGAGTCCCACTGCAGTTCATTATCCAATAACATTAAGGTTGTTCTGCTCTTGTGTATGTTAGAGCATACAGCCAAATCCAGTCATGTTTTTAAGAACTTTTAAGATTTTTCTGAATTTTATTGTTTATTCTTATTTTAAAAGAAAAACAAAAACATGTGAGAAATTTCCTTGTCTTTGCTAACCTGTATTGAAGGATCTTGAATTTGCTTCACACTAACAAAAAGCCAGTGTCTTTTTACTGCAGGTGGAAGGCTTGCTGCCTAGTGTTTTTCATGCTAATCCTGTGTGTCTTGTTAAACTAGGAGTTGAAGAGATACAAAAAGCTCTAAGTACACTTACAGAAGAGCACAGAAGCTTGTGCACTTGCTGTTCTGTGCAGCCACTTGCCTCTGTGGCTGCTGGCAGTTACATCCTCTGTTTCTTCTTGCTGTTTTAAGTCAGATTACTGTCTTTTCTTCACCTGTAGGCTGGGGATGCTGTGTTTCAATATGTTCATGCAATTCAAGGATGCTGCAGTGCTGCTCTGCATTTCTGCTGTTGCTCAGTGTCTCAGTGCAATGAAGTGAGGTGTGAAGCCCCATCACTCCTAATCTCATCACTCTTGGTTGACTTTTCCTATTGCAGTGTTAAAGAATTCAAACATGGGCCAAAATTGAACCCCTTTTCCAAAGATTTAGTATTTTAATGCCAAGTTTATCTGGGTTTAGGACCATACTTTCAGTTAGATACAGGTGAGGCTTTTTGCTCTCCTCATTCCTTGTCTTAGGACTGTGTGGCTTGTGTGCACCATTCCTGTGTTATGGTAGTAATAGGCAGCCTTGCCTGTACACTGGCAATTTCACTGCACCAACTCACAATTTTTGGTTATACAGGTAAAAAGTAGCAGTTGGTTGTTAATTTTGAATTTATGGTATTGAGCACTTCATGTTTGGCTGTTTCCTACTTGTTTTTTTACACAGAGCATTGCCATGATAGTCAGCTAGTCTTAATCTTTCATACCTGTAACAGTATAGGACCTTCCAGCTCTGTGTGCCTAGACAAAGACATACTGTGTACTGTAAAGTGTATTCTTTTTGCTCACTTTTTACTTAATAGTGACAGCCTGGACACTCTTAAGTGATTCTTTGAAGATGCATGGTCATAATTCATGTGTCAGTAGGGCTTCCTGGGTGTTCATGCTACTCAGTGTTTTTTTCATTGATGTGGATGATGGGATGAAGATCATCCTTACCAGGTTTGCAGATGACTCCAGAGAGAGGAGAGTGTTTGATGGCACAGCAGCCTGTGATCAGGTGGGAGCTCAGCAAGCAGGAGGAATGGGCAAACAGAACCTCCTGAGGTTCAGTGAAGACACATGTGCCTTGATGAGAACAGCCTCCAGATAACAGTGTGGGCTGGGAGCAGCTTCATGTGTGGGTTGTGTTTGTGGTTGATTTGGTTTTGGGTGGTTTGTGTGTGTGTGTGTGTGTTTGGTTTTTGTTTGGTTTTGTTTTTTTTTTAAAGAAAGTTAAACTTGGGGACACTAGGCTGAGATCAGCTCTGTGCCCTTGCAGTGTTAAAGGCCAAGGTCTTGGCTGCATCAGCAACAATGTAGCCAGAAAACTGGTGAAAAGGATTACTCTTGTTTACCACTTGGGAGAATGGATCTGGAAAACTTCCCAGCACAGGACTTGAAGATAAAATGGGTATCAATGACCTGGAGATAAGATCTCACTGCTGTTTTCAACTGCCTAATTCATAGCTACAGAGGAAGTTGAACCTAAATTTTCTCAGAGGAGCTCAGTGATAGGACTGGAACCAATGCTTTTAGGAGCAAGGCCTTGGTGTAGTTGTGGGAACAACTGGAGTAATGATTTTGTTGTAGTTCTGACTGCTTACAAAGAAAAAAATGTTCACGGCAAGAGAGAATAAAGTAGAAGGAGCAGGTTGCCCAGGGAAGCTTTTATCCTTTGGGTGTCTCCAGCCTGAGATCCCAGAATGGGACCATCTCCATCAGGCAGGTCATCCTGTTTGACTGAGGGTGCAGCTTCGGGAGGGACACATTTGGAGTGTTGTGGGAGGAAGGGAATTCCTGCCTGAACAGCCACATCAGCTGAATCAACCCTGGCAGTCAGCGGGGTGACAGATCTCACAGCCACATCACCCTCACATCAGATGTGCTCAAAGCTCAACTGGACAGTTTTGGGTTTAATTATTGAACTCTGGAATGAACCCAGTTTTAAGCAGATGTTGGAACTAGGTGGGAAATTAAAGGGGACTCTAGAGATCCCATCTAACTATAGTTTTTCTATGGCCTTGTACAGCTCTCTTGTTGATGAAGGCACATGTAACAGAGCCTTGGTTTTTGAGGCCAGGAAATTGTGCCAGTTTAGCTTTGGAGTGTGTGTATGTATCTGTCATTTCAAGTGATTTTTTTGGGGGGTGAAAGAGCTTACTTGACTGTGAACAGGGGTGGGGGTGTTTTCTTTTGGCATCTTCAGGAAACGACATTTGTGTTAAAGAGCAGAGCCAAAAAGAGCTGAAAAACAATATTACAAATAGAAATTCTCTCAGTGACAAACTAGTTGTTTGCTTACACAGCTAGTCTGGAGTACTGCTGTTCCCTTGTTTTTGTTCAGAAGTCCAGATATTTGTAAATAGAGTCTTTATCCTTTTCCTCAGAAAAGAGGATAGCAAGATAGGAGCATATACACTATCAAATGGCCTCATTATTGAGCAAGGCCAGAGTACCATGCTTGTAATGCTGGCTAGGAGGCAGGATGGAAAAATATAGAAGAGTAAAAAAGAGAGTTGTTAACTCTTTACAGGCATTGTCTTCCTAAAAGTATAATTTCTAAAATGAAATTGCTTAATCCTTAAAGCAGAAATTTCAGAGAATATTTTTTTCAATTTATTGATTTAAGATTTTTGCACCTTGAATGTGTAATTCTTCCCATCCTGACTTTGGGAAGAGGTAGTGGTCGGTCCAGAGGAGGTGGTTGGACTAGATGACTAGTTGGACATTGCAGGTTCCTTCCAACTGAACTATTCTAAAATACTCAATACATTTTTAACTTTTTATAAGCTTTCTGCCTCTGTGGGTAAAGATTTGGTTTCCCAAAATGCTAGCAGAAATGAATCCTGTTAGTCGATGAAGTTGGTGGGTTTTATCATAGCCATTTGCTTCTCTTTTTTGAGTCAAGGATTGTGCTAGCCTGCCTTTCATCTTTGTTTCAAGGTAAGCTCCTGTGTGTCTGGAATATAGTCAGCTATTGGTGTCGAATACTTCCTTATGGATTGGTGTCTGAGAAGGGACTTGCTCAAGAACAGCTTAGATTTTTGTCTGTTCCTTTGCCATATTTTGGTACTTAAAAATGTGACTCAAAGAGAAAAAAGTTGGAGTGTATTTATGTATCCAGCCCACAAGGACAGGTGGCTGATCTGATCTGACATGCACTTAATGATTTAAAAATCCTGTGAGTGACTTGACCTGAGGCTCAAAACTGAAAGCTGGGCTCCCCCCTCCCTTTCCTTGTGAGCACCATCAGCCTGCAGCTGTGCCCCAGACCCACTTTGGAGTGAGCAGGTATTTAATTAGCTACACTTATGCCTCTCTGAGGGGTGCAGGGATGTGAGTCACTTGACAAGAGTAGAGAGCCTTTAGACAGATTCTTGCTCTTTTTCTGTCTGGATTAGTACTGCTAAAGGTATGACCATATTTCTCACTTTTTCCCCATTCTGTATCTTTGCACATGACAATGCTTTGGTATAGTGTCTCTGGGCCTTTGTACATATCTGCAGTGTACAGTTAAAAATGACTCTTCAGTATCAAAGAAAGCTACTTGCATGTACCTCAAACTACAATCTAGACCAGCAGTTTTAGGCCCTGTTTCTTGTAAGCAAGTGTCCTCCTGTTTTTTGTCAAACGAGTGCCTGTCTGGCCTTACAACTGCAGGTGATAAAAGGCAACGTTGGGCTGAAGCTGCACAGGTGTGCAAACACAATGTTTGCTTACTCTGTTTGCTGCAATCTGAATCCTTCACTGCTCAAAGTATTTGTTTTCCTTGGAAAACTACATTGTAGTGTAGCATGTATAACACCACATTAAATACCATATAATAGGTAGGCTGCCTGGTCACTGGAAGCAGAAGGGCTGATTTTTTTTGGCCAGGGAGACTAGCTAGCTAATGAACTGCAAAACCACCCCACCTCAATATAGGACTGACAAAAACTACATGGAATAAACACTAGTGATATTCTTTTTCCACTGGAATTTTGTCTTGCTTTCAGTACTTTGACTAGTGGCCCTTGGGAAGAATGACCCTTGCTATGGCTTAAGAAGTGCAAGAATTGCATCGCTGGCCCCCTGCAGCTAATGTTTGATAAATGCTGTATGCTAGCCCTGTGTAAACACACTGCAGCTGAGTGTTACTGTTGGCTTCACAGAGGTGGTACCTTTCTGGTTTTTATCAGGTTTGTGAAAAGGATGAACTAGTTATTACTGGAAGGTGTGAGCATATGATTGTTCCCTACCACCTACCACCTCAGCATTACAAGGGTAGACCCTAAAAGTTCACAAAGGCAATGTGCCCTCAAAGCATCCTCCTTTCATTGGTGTTAGGTCCTCCTTGCCTTACCCAGACTGGGGGTTGTGGAGTTTAGAGTGGGGCTTCTGCAGGGTGTGTAGTTAAAGCTGCAGAAATATGGTCATTTAGTTCCCACATTCCTCTTGAAACCCTAGTTTTATAGACTATCTTATACAATTTCTCCTGTTTGCTAGGAAGTTACTGTATAACCTAGATGTACTCATGCAACATGGAGGTACTTATTTCTTGGCAAGGAGAAACAAGTGGGTATTCTCTGAGTTTGGGCTTTTTCTTGAAAAAGTGGTATTTGAATTGCATAAATGTGTTCTTATTTAGACTTGGCTTGTGTATCTGATCAGAGTAGTGGGGTAGTGTCTTAATGTAACAAACATTTTATAAAATGTTCCCTTTTATTATACTGCAGTGTTAAAAAGGCTGTGACATGGGCCTGGATACCAAAATTGGGATCCATCTTTCTTATTTTAATAACAATTGAAACCTCAAAATGTTTTATCTGGAACAAATGAGGAGTTGAAGAATATCATCTGGTTTAGTAGGGTGATTCATTATTCCAACAGCATTCATGAATTATACATTTCTCTTTATTAAAGATCAAGTAGATATCAAGCATTTTTAATTCTCCTGAGCTGATGCTGTGGTGGGTAACTACTGCAGTAAGCAGAATCAAAGTTAATAGCATTGCAAGAGGAAAGCCACAGACTGGAGACATCAGAACTAATATAAAATGTGGGTAACAATGTTCTTTTTCTCATGACATGTAGTTTTATGTAATTTTAGTGCTTCTGCATGTAACACAACTTTTATTTGGTCTCAGCTTATTCAATCTACTTTAGGGAAAAAATCACCAACAAACCCTTAATTTTTGAGGGTGTAAAAATTCTTTAGGCTTCTGCCTCTGATTTTCTGTCCCTTAGTCCTTTCTCCTAGGTTGTAAACTTTTTGGTTCATAGCCTTTTCACTTCTGCAAGTGGTGATATCCTTTATTTAAAAATAAATAAATGAAATCAAGGAAACAAAATCCCAGAGCAGACAGTACTGGGGGTTGAGATTATTTTTAGTCATGTCTTACTTCTGTCACATCAGTTCAGTAATGTTATATCACTAAAAATATTGCAAGCATACTATTAACCTTTGCCAAATAAATGCAAATGCTATTTCAGATTTCAAGATAATGCCAGCATGAGACTGGCAGATGTTTTTCCCATGTCCCTGTCTGAGAAATTCTGGAGGGAGAAGGGGGCATGTTGGAAATGTGGCAGTGCCTAGAGGGGTGGCTTCTGTGCAGTCCCCATCCCCCTTGAATGACTTGAGAGGGAGAATTACAGTATGCATTTCAGGTACAAACCTATTGGAATTAAATTACCAGTGAGAAATGAATTGAATTAATGGAGTATTCAGTGCTGCTTTTTATGGTTTGTTCTCTCTTTCTGCTTATTCAGACTGGCATAATTGTAATGACAGAATGTTTTTCTTCAGGTGAACTAAGTAACCTTCCTTTGTGGTGCACAGCAAAGTGTGGAAGGCAGTAAATTCCTTTCCTATTTAAGGTTGAAAGTAGCTGCTCACAATTGCTTTGGATGTGGGTGTAGATAAGACAATTAGCAAGTAAGAATAATTGAGAAACAATACATTTCAAGATGCGAGTCACTGGCTGCACTTTGTAGCTTTTCTCTGGGCCCAGTGTTGCCCAGGTTTCTTGTGTGAGATGGCAAGCACTGGGTTTCCTCCAGGGCTCAGTGTGGGCTGGGATGTCACCTGAGCAGCAGCAGGAGGCTCCTGCAGCCCTGGCTGGTTCAGGGGGGGCTGTGGCACAGGTGAGCAGCTGCTTGAGCTGCCCGGGTGAGTTGCTGCTGTTACATAAAGAAGTTACTGAAAGATGGGCTGACGAGAAATAGTCCCGTGTCCGTTTGTCATAAAATGTTTGAGCCATCTGTTGCTAGAAAAACTACCCCAGTCTACCACCTGGTGTTTCACTGAGCCTGGGGATTTAGCCCAGATAAGCACTGGTTTACTTAATAAATACTGAAAGAGAAAAAAATGGAGAATGGAGTGGGGAAACATGCCATAGTTGTTCTCTGTTTTATTGAGTGCTGAATGAGACCATTTGGATCATTGTCTCCTGCCATGGTTCGTGTGTCCCTAAAACCCATTTTCTTTTCATTTTGAAAATTGAGGATGAAGAATAACATTAAACAGATACAACACTACACAGGGATTGGTATAAAGTTCTGAGCAGCATGTGATTTAATTTGGAGTTGTGGATGGCCACCTGCTGTACTTCTGTTCTTGTGGCAATCTGGCAAGTGGCTGCACTATTTCGGTGCTTCTGTTTGTCGGGTATGTTAGGATTTGTCCAGGAGAGCTGCAGACTGGCTGGGCTGGCACAGGCTGGGAGAGTGCTTGGCTACTGGCCCCTTGAATACAAACAGAACCCCAAACTGCTAAGGATTCTTTCAGTGATCACAAAATGCATTTCTGTGTTTCTGTAACACAGGTAAATTACAACTTCATCATAAGTTAATTTATTTCCTTTTGGTAATCATTAAAGTAAAAAGGACTGCACTACTCTCAGATAACGTAATTCCCAGTGCTGTCCTAACACCTGCTGCTTATGCCCTCATGGAACCAGGGAGGTTCCAGGTCACCAGGGAGGTGCTGGAGTAGTTGGCTTCTTTTGGGAGTGGGCTCAGCTCAAGGCAAGACACAGCTCTTGAAATGAGGTTTGTTGCTTTTTATTTAGTTGGGTGGTTTTTATTGTGGTTTTTTTTTTTTTTCCTTGGGGTTTGGTTTGGTTTTTTTTTTTGAGTCCTTCAGAGAAAGCATGTAACACTGTTCACCTCAAACCATTTGGATAAGAACCCTCAGTGTACATTTGGCAGCTGTGGTCTGCTGGTGTAGCCTTCAGCTTCCTCTCATCTGATTCTTTCACACAAACATTGTGGTGCTCCTGGTAATGTGGCAAATGAATGTGAAAATTATTTAAATGTTAATAAGTGTGCAATTTTTTACCATTACATTCTGGGGATTTTTTGATTTTGCACACTGATTAGGAAGCCAATGGGCAAGAAGCACCTGTTTCTGTAATTTGCCAGAAACTTTACCATAAAGCACCAGATGTATATTAGGGATTTTTTTAGTGTGTGGTGTTTAAATTTATATAAGAATAGAGAAAGTATTTTCTGTAAAATAATCTCTAAAGGAAAAGCATAGACACCTGAAATCCTTTCAGTACAGTAAATAACACAATTAGTTTATATTTTTGTTTTGAAATACATTAGCAGTATTTTGTAGCTTGTGTTTAGATCCTGATAGTTTCAAATGAGTTGTCTTCATGTACTTGTTTCTTTAGGCTACAGAAACAATGTGATTTTTGATTATGAAGTCTAATATTCTTTTCCTAGGAAGTGCAGTCAGAAACAATGAGGAAGACAGTTCAATACATACTCCTGTTGCTATTTGAAAACTTCTTTGCACTTGTCTGTTGTGATTTTTAAAAGAGCATTATTGGCAGATGTCTAATTTTGATATCAGCAAAAGCTAGTGTAGTGTGCTATTTGTTGCTGTTAGTTTGGGGTGGTTTTTTTTCTAGTTTTGGGGTTTTGGTTTGGATTTTTGTGGGATTTTGGTGTTGTTGTTTTTGGGTTTTTTTTAAACTCTTGCTTACAGAGACCCAAATCAGATGCCTACAAAAAACCAAATTAAACAATCATGTGTTGAGTAACTTATCACAAATGCATTCCTGTGTCAACTTGTTAAATGACAAATGCTGGCCTCTTGTGTTCTTGTTTCCAACATTATTTGACACATCCTGGAAGCTGCTTAACTCGAGTCAGTTCTGTCTGCACCAAACCAGTAGGTATTTAAATAGCTTTCAGCTCTCATGTGGATATGGATTATATAAACAAACAATGTTTTAGGCTTGGATGGGATGTCAAGGCATTTCATAAATTGCCTTGTTTAGAAGTTGGAAGTTTAGAAGTATCACATTTGTTACTTAGATCAGCTCTTGTCCCTTTCCTGTGTTCCTGATTTTGTCCCTTTCATGTGTTCCTGCTGTGAACCCCGTTTCCTAGCTTTGGGAAGCTTCAGTCCTGGCAATGTTACAGCTGTTTCTCTGGTAGAAATACTCTACCTTGAATCATAACAGCATACCAGCTGCTAACTCAATCACTCTCCAGGGCCATTTTTTTGGAACATGAGGTGGCCATTTTTTGGAATGTGAGGTGGTGTAGCCAGTGGTGCCTCAGCTTGTGTTAAAGGGAGTTGACTTGCAACCTGGAAGCAGTCAGCTGCAGCAAAACCCTCCTTTTCTTCTCAGAATGATTCAGCATATGTAGAGTCTGCTGATGGTATGGCAGGGTAGATGCTTCCAGTACCTGCTGTAGCCTCTCCAAAGCCACCTTGCTTTTTCTAGCCAGTCAGATAGCACAGCCTCTGCAGCCCCATGCTTTGAAGGACAGGGGGTTTCACAATAGGAGCTTGAGTTCTAAAGGCAGCTAAATATTTTTGTGGAAATAAATACCAGCTGAACTTCCTTTCCCATAGCCTGAACATGTCAGTTTTCCTTCAAAAGAAAACTGAGAAGTGTTCAAACAAGAAAAAACAGTGTGGTAGTGGTTTTGTTTTGTTTTGTAAACCATGAGTATGATTGGTTACAGTAGAAGCATAGTAGGGGTAAGATACTAAAATATTAAGGTGTGGGCAGCTAACATTTCTGTGGCAGAAAAACTGATACTTTTCTTAATTACTTGTTGAAAAAAAAACCACTGTGTACCAACCATTATTTTGTTGGACAAATCTGTCAAATGCACTTGAAGTGCATTGGGGTGGATATGAAAATTGGTGTTTTACCTTCACTACAAGTACTTGATAGCACAAAAACTGCTAACAATTTGATAACAAAAAGGCCCATACCATGGTTCTCCAGTGCTGAACTGTAACTGTAGTTTAAAAATGTCATGCTGATTATTTTGAGGAAAAAGAGACAATTTTGAAAACTCTTCCTGTTGATTGATACTGACATCTTGGAAATGCTGGTGTGAAGTTAAATCCACACAGCAGTTAAATCCACAGTCTTCACTGGAGCAGTGTATGTATGAAGACTGGATGTTTGAGACGTGCTCGTTGTCTCTCAGGATAATTTGCCATCGAGAGCCATTGTCAATTTATTTAAAACATGTGGAAGAGCACAGGAAATGTGGCTGGGCTCAGCTAAACTATTTTGGTGTGTAAACATTGTGAGCAAGCTCTCTGGAGCTGTTGCCAAGCATGGACTTGGGAAGGAGAGCATGCCCATCTGTTTTTTGGGTGCATCCCTCAGTTATTTCTCAGGTGGTTGGGAATTCTTCATCTCAGACCCAATGGGTTGAGCCTGAGGTCTCGCCTTGGGGTTACAAGTTTGCCAGCTGGCTGGAGCCAGACAATTAACAACTCCTCATTTGCTCTCTTAAGCATTTTTTGGTATTTTTTTCCTGGAAAAGAGAATGTCCCTGACACTGTGTTATTTCCTAAAAGGTTTCTTTGATTGAACCTTGTGAAGTTAAATCAGTCATGTGAGGTAGGTAAAATGAAGTCCGAGTTACTCAAACCCAAGCTCACTCCCTGCTAAGCACAAAGGGTTTTGTTTGTCCCTCACGCCGTATCAGAAGTGGCATATTGAAGGAGATAGGTTTACTCATCACTCTGAACGTGTGCCAGTCGTCTCTCTGAGATGGAGGCTTTGTGCAACACTCGGGCAGTGAAAGTCTGAATGTGGCTCATTTGATGTGAGGCAGTTTTTTGGCTCCGCTGGCTCCGATGTTGTAACACACTTAAAGGGAAAGCTTTGTCCACTGAACTGGAAAAAGTTGCAGCCAGTCTGTCTCTTGTTTCGCACCAATCGAGGCTGGTTTAATTTGGACAACAGGATGATGGTCTGGATTTTGGAACATGGTTTTGGTTTTACTGCTTGAGTGACTTTGAACAAGTCAGTCTTTACTTTTCAGGGTTGTAAAATTGCGATAAAGAAGGATATCCACCTTGTGGATATGAGGCTAGAAAAATGGTTCTTGGACAAAGAAAGGATTTATGATCCTCAGATGAAAGCTGATACATAAAATGCAAAGCAGCACAATTCTGAGCCATTTTTTAAAATAACAAGATTGTTCTAGTATGCAATGGGATAGTCAGCTCTAGCATATCATGACATGCTGAAATATCTGTCTGCTATGTATGGTTACCAAGCAAGCTTCCATGTATGCATAGTGATGTTGAAACAGAGCCTTTTGGAAGGGGTCTCGCTGAGCCAGAGGGCTACCAGGTTATTCCTAGGTATTATGACTTTCTAAGGGACGTTTCAAGAGATGGTTGTTTATTTATTTGTAACAGGGAATGTATTAATCCCTACTGTGATGCGGTTCACTCTTTTGCAAACAGTGAAATTTGTTAAACTTAACAGCCTGTTGTAGGCATTTGAGAAGATAATTACAGTCTTTTGCTTGGGAACAGAGCAAATTGTCTTCAGAAGGTGGGCTTTACAGGCACTGATTTGATTATATTTCCACTTGTCTCTGGCATGGTTTCTAGGAGATTTATCTTTTTTATTATCGTGCCAGAAAACAGCCTTTGAAATATGCAATTTTATGTAAGCTTAGCAGTTTCCCCATCTGTCCCACTGTTCAAATTTGAGTTTTTTGACTTCCAAAATAAAAAACTTCATAGCTTCCATTAGTATGGCTGTATTCTCTAATGCTGAGCTATCAAACAGGGCAGAGAAAGTAAGGATTTTTGTGTCAAGATTAGCTGTGTGTATTGTCTCTGTGTGTAGGTAGATCTGGTGAAAACTGCAGCTCCCAGAAGGGAGCCTACAGCAAAGAAGGAGGGACACTACTTACAAGAGTTTGTAGTGACAGGACAAGGGGGAATGGCTTAGAATTGAAGCAGAGTAGGTTTAGATGAGATATTAGGAAGTAATTCTTGACTATGAGGATGGTGAGGCACTGGAACAGGTTGCCCAGAGAAGGTGTGGATGCCTCATCCTGCTCCAGGCCAGGTTGGATGGGGCCCTGAACAATCTGGTCTAGTGGAAGAATCCCTGCTCATGGCAGGGGGGTTGGGATTATTAAGGTCCCTTCCAACCCAATCTCTTCTGTTGGGAGTGGGGAACATAGGGGGAAGACAACCCAGAATGAGTGAATTTAAATGCTAATGTGTTTTTACATATAGAGTTTTTATGACAATGACTGAATGAGAGGTCCCCTCTGAGTTTAAGCTTTCATTTAATCAAGTAGACTCTACTCAGTAGTTACCTCATCTTTACTGAAGTCAGCATAGCAAATAACTTTGACTATAAATGGGATGCTTGAGATGGTCTTTCACCCAACTGCCAGCACATTTTTCTGTGTGCTGAAATGATGTGGTTTGTTTTCTATCAGTAACCCTTGATTAATTTTGAGTAATAACTTATTTGGATGGAAGTTTGAGGTTTTTTTCCCCCCTACCCTTCCTTCAGTGTAAAAGTGGATGAAATGTTTCAAGAGTTGGAATGGAGATCAGTGTGTTAACAGAGAATGCTGTTGGCTTAGGTTATAGGATTCACCAAGGAAAGACTTGGGGTATAGCAATCCTTCTTTTACTGCCCCTTCAGCCCACTTCAGTCTTTGTATAGATATGTGCCACCATAAGAAGTGGATAATAACTAACCAGATAGGTATGAGGCCATTCAGTATTTGAAAGAACACTTGAAGATCTAAGTGAAAGATACTGTGTATTACCTAGACAACCCTGAATTACCACCGGAAAAAGAGTATTTTAATGGTCCTGGTGTTTGTCCACCCCTCAAATCTTTTTTGGACATTGAGGTTAAAATACACTGTTCCAGAAGGTGCTTGGTAGCTATGCTGCCTACATCCATGTAGCTAGTTTTGGTACAGAGTTACAAAGCTTTTAATTTGTATTGCTTACTTTTTGAGAGTTTTTTGTTTCTCAGTTCCAAGACTCTGTTTTTTAATGGAAAGAAAATCATGTGAGAAACAACACAAATAAAATAAAGTAGGTGCCCTCAGTTAGTGCAGGAGGAGTTCAAGGTCTCTTAAAATTGTCTAATAAACTTAAGATAATAAATCCTAAGTATGTTTTATAACATACTAAACATGCAAATACAAACTGACATGACCATTTTGTTTTACCAGCTGAGTTTGATCTCAGAATATTTTTCCCTGAGGCTAGCTCTTGCATCCAGTATTGTTGAGAGGTTGTCTGAGGGATAGTGGTTTTGTTTTCATGTAAGGTTTTGCAAATTACTCTTCTACTCCACGTTGTAGCTTTATTCTTGGTTTATCAGTAGTCTGATAAAAATGTTCCTAACTCACGGTGAGTTTCAAGTGTAAACACTGCCAGGTCTGAGCTGGAAAGCAACATTCCAGAAGCTGTCCACCCCTGCAGCCTAGGTATGGGGTTGCCCCCTCCATGTAACTACTGCAAATTGCCAAACTTTTTAACGTGGACAGATCCACCTTGATGTGAGACCAGGAATTCTGACCTGATTTAGGTGAACTACTCAGCCAAGTCCCCATCAGTCAGAGATTATAGACAGCTTCACCTTTTGAGAGACACCTCAGTTCTAAACCAAAATGACATAAAATAGTATCTACAACAGTACAATCCTAATGTACCCCAGGTTTTGAGGAAAAGGAACACAAATGTTGAGATTTTCCATTCAGAATAATAAAAATATTGATTACTGGTTGTTTACAAGTTCTTTCTGGCAAACTAGACAATATTAATTCAGCTTCTGCATTTGTCTTGAGGTATTACTCAGTTCCTTAGCATACTGTATTTTTTTAGAATTGGATAATATTGTTTATGTGAAGTTACTTTGTCCCCTCACTTTTTCACTGTTTACACTGACAAAGGTATGTGTGCACATAATAAATACTGCAAAAGGAAAATTTCTTTTATCTGGTATGTTTTACCCAAGGAAGATGGAGAGAAGACTATCTACAAGGGCATGTAGTGACAAGACAAGGGGGAATGGCTTCAAACTGAGAAGGTTTACATTAGATATTAGGAAGAAATGCTTTACTGTGAGGGTGGTGAGTCACTGAACACGTTGCTCAGAGAAGCTGTAGATGTCCTGTCCCTGGAAGCATTCAAGGCCAGCCTGGATGGGGCCCTAAGCAACCTGGTCTAGTGAAAGGTGTCTCTGTACATGACAGGGGGTTTGGAACTAGGTAATCTTCAAGGTCCCTTCAACCCCAAGCCATTCTATAACTAAAATCTTATATATGCCATGAATTGTTCTCTAGTGTGATAATATCTGCAAGTTTCACTAGAATTCTCAGAGCTCAGTTTAATTCTTATTTAGTGAGCAGTACTTGTTAGTGAATATCAGTTGTTTTGGTACTTGGGTGCTTTTATTTTGCTAATGATGTCTTCTAATGACATAGTTCAAGATCAGATGTTGACCCCTATAACCATAGTTCAAAATCATCTGGTATCTGTCACGAGTCTTCAGCCTATTCAGCACTTATATTTTATTGTAAATTCTGCTTTGGCAGAAATGAGGCCAACTTTTCCAGAGGGTCATATGTGCAAGAGTTAGATTTCTGTGTTTTGTGTCAACTGGCTTTGTAGCTTTTACTTCTCCTGCTTGAGAAAAGTTCAATCTATCCAAAATCCTTGTGAAAGTAATGGTGTCTTGCATCAATAACCATAGGCTTCTGAGAGGAATACAATGAACTTAAAATGTTCAGACAGTAATTGCCCTCCTTTAGGAGAGGTTGTTGATTATTTAGAATATGGAGTAGTAAATGTTGTGTTAACCATTCAAGTATGTTAAATTATTAATCAAAACTGTGGTTTGGAATAACAGATGCAACAAAAAGATGAACTTTTTCTATTAGGGCTTACTTACCCATGATAATTTCAAGTGTTGTGTGGTTTTTTTAACAGGAGGTAATTAGAAACTTTGCTGCTCTGCTCCTTCCTTTTTCTGCAGGTGGTGCTTAAAAACACTTGATATTTTAAGTTTGTGTTTCTTTTCAAATAATTTACTGTCTTTGGAATATTTTTCTAACAGCACTTCTTAGAGGTGTATTGGAAGAAGTTGGGAAGGTTTAGCCAGTCAGCTTCTCTGGCACATCATTTTTAAGGCAAAAATCAGATTTTTCTTGAAAGCAAATGACTAGTTATATAGTGGGAAAACAGCTACTTAACTATCAGCCTATAATTTCATTAGTTTTGTTATTTACCAAGAGTCCATTTTTTTTTTTTTTCAACCTTGGACCAACAGTAGTTGGTCCTCAGCTTCCTGAAGAGAGAGATTTCCTTCTGCCCCCACGTAAAACCATGATCTCTGATGATGTTTTGAGAATTTCTGGAATTCATGCTATAAACCCAAACAATTTTACTTTGAGGTTGTTTGAATTTCCTAAGACCTTCACTGTTTTCACCCTGTTATCATGGCTAACAGTGGTGATTTTCAGTAAAACTGGGAAGCTCTCCTTCCCTCCCGCTCCTGCTTGCGAGGAACCCTTGTCAACAGTAACTTGTGCATCACTCTGCCAGGAAGCCTGCTCCTGAGCAAGGATGTCTTGCTCCCCCACACTGATTAGCTTTTACTGGGAATGCAAACAAACTGGTTTTGCTATTTTTAGACACAACAGATGGGCAACTTCAGCTGGAGTGAGATTTGCTTGACAAATAAGAAGTTCAGTGTTACAAGGTGCCTTCCAACACAGCTATTTGTCCCTCTGACCTGTTTGGACTGTTCATCCGGCTCCTGAACTGAACAGTGTTTTTCAGAAAACGTCAAACATCACATTTCACTGTGTCTATATTTTTGCTATAAACATTTTTCTACTTAGAAGAAGGTGATAACTATTTTTGAACTGTGTCAGGGGAAGATGAAATCATAAATGGATTTCAGACTGATAGATTGACAAGGACTGGGGACTTTATGAAGCTGATTATCTTCCGTGGGGATTATCTGAGTAAATAATGTGTTTGTCATTTGGAAATAAATAAAGAAGCCAGTAAAATTGTCGGAGAAGAAAAATTTAGGCTACATGGATATTTATGTGAGAACAGTTCCTTAGCTAGTCCACAATTTTGTAATCAAGAAGAGTGAGGAATGTGGAATAAAGGTCTAATTGCATGATGTTAAAGCAGCTTTTTTAGATATCCACAGAATAGTGGAAAATGTTACAAGATGAAGGTTTAAAAATCTAGAATTTTGGCAAAGAGACACTAGTGTTACTAAGGGAACATATATGGTGGAGAGCTCTAAAAATTAGGGAAAGGCTATATGCATTAAAAGTAAGAAAAGAGAGCCTACCAATTTTGAAGTGGTGTTAAGGATGTATTTTTATTATATATCTTCAGTATTTCTTATACAAATTTATACAAAACATGTAAGTGTGAGCTTTTTAAAATGCCATTGGCTGTGGCAATAATTGATGGATGTTAAATTGAACAAATGTTGCAATGCTGAGAAAGCTCCATTAGGCCAGGGCAACGCTAATATTGGGTTATTAGTAAAAGAAACAATAACAACAGGAAAGCAAGATGCTCCAGACTGCTGATTTACTCACAAGCTTTCTTTGTCCTAGGGAGAACTGTAAGCTAAGCAAAAGATACAGGAGCATAATTTATAGTCCATAGCAAAAAATATTGTTGATAATCATGGAAAAAGCATCCAGTGTTGCTTGGGCTTGCAGAGAACTGCCAGTCTGGTATTTGTGCTCTTTCTGGGATATTGGCTGATGATCATGTGGCAAGTGGAGTGCTGCATTTGTAGAAGGAAGGGTATGTATAGCTGGGGAGTTTGAGAAGAACAGGAGAGAAAATAGAGGTTTTTCAAACAGCTCCTAAGCACCTTCTGTGGTACAAATAGGAATTGAAGTCTGTGTTTTATGGATTGGATAAATTCTGGAAGATGACAGCTGGATAGACACTGACTGTAGACTATAGCTTCAGCCATGGTTTCTCTAAATTAGCATTATGTCTCTTCTTTTTGTAGTAAGTCAGCAAATGCTGTTTTCAGGAAAACATTGGCATCTGGAACAGTTCCTTTCAATTTATGCATCCCTTTAATTATGTCCAGTTTTGCAAAAAGAAAAATCATAATAAAAGTAAAAACATTTTGTATTGTATTGGGCAGTTATTAATGAAGTAAATGTTTTGCAAATTCTCTAATATCAGGATATAGAATACCAAGAGTGGGAATAGTTTGTAACATTAATTGAACTGTAAGTAAGTTGAAAATGTGGAGAGTGTCATTGCCCATTCTGATGTCAAGGTCAAGTGCACATATTTTATAATACAGAACATGAAATTAAGGAGTTGTCTTGTTAAAATTTATAACTTTAGAGAGTTATGTGCAAACTCTGAAATTATTCATGTATTTTCAGAGCTTGAGCAGTCCTGTTGAATGTTTATAACTCATTGTAAACACCACGAGTGCTCTAGTTTTGTGCTTTAAAATTGATAAAGCCAATGTATGAATAGTAAAATGTTTACCTGCATTATCTCCTGGGTTACTTTTTAAAGCAGAAGTTGTTAGAGGCATGGCTTGGGAGAAGTTTGCTGCAGCAAATAATTCTTGGTGTCCGTCTTTGTGTTTTATAAGTTGGGGGTCTCTATTATTGACATTGTGATTTTCTGACACTGAGGACATTTCAAACTGGGTGGATACACAGTTTATCCATCTTGGTGTTGTTTTAGATACAGCTGGTTCCACAGAGCAGGGTGAATACAGTAATACCGAGTCTCTTTAAGCTATCCTTGCTTTTTACTCCGAGGGTCTTGTCTGGGCCTGCCTAATTCCCAGCAGAGGGAAGACACTCTGAGAGCTTTTGAGTTGCTTGCTGAAGCAACATCTGAGAGCTTTTTCAGAAAGTGGCAGATAGGGGCAGAAATAAATTGATATATATTGTGAATGGAGGCGGAAAGTAAGAGCGGTTTTTGGCACGCTCATGGGAGTAGCGAGGGAGAATGTAGCTGTAACAACATTTTAAGGAGAGTGCATAGGGAGTGAAGGCTCTCAATCCTTCTAAAGGTCATCTGAGTCGATCTGGCCTTCACTTGACCCATGGTCAGGGCACAGAACAGGGTAAAAGCTTTAATTTGAGGAAAAGAACAAAAAAGAAAAAAAAAGACAATTGAAGTTCAGCACTGTTTAGCTCTATGTAAAGGGTATTATTAAAACCAGGTTAGGAGCCTAAACTCCTTGCTGTTTCATACTGTTAAATCTATGACACCTTAAAAAAATCAGGTTGAGCTGCTGGTATAAGAGCAGTGCAGAATTTACCATTTACTTCTGTAATTCTATAGTGTATTTTGAAATACAAGTATGCATGTAAGCTCATGTGTCCTGTCCCTTACTGAAGAATTAATCTGCCTTCTGCTGATACAGGTAGGCCTGTATCTTACACATATGGCGTTTTGTATCCTTTTAAATAAGGCTAACACACACTTCTCTCCCCTGAGTTCTGGGGGAACCTGGAGTGTGTTGTCTGATACAAGAGATGTGAACAGTTGATGAATGGGGCACAGATTTTGAAGGGTGAATGGGGCACAGATTTTGAAGGGTGTTTCAGGGAGTGCAGTTCTCAGTTTCCTAATTTGAGTTTTATTCAAAAGAAAAGTTCTGGCTTCCTCTAGCACCTGTTTTAAAGACAAACTTCTGCTTGCTGACAGGCAAAGATCTTCCTGTGTGCAGACTATTCAGAAAAAAAGGCTCAATTGCCTATTTAATACTTTGAATCTTTGTATATAGGCTGTGGTGGGAAAAAAAAGTCATGATGTTTATTAATGAAGTAGTATTTCAAAGAAAACATATTATACGCTTAGTGCAATCAGAGTCTGAAAAATGTACTTGAGTTGTTAGAAAAATTTGGAAGAAAGATACGAGAAATCTTTTAGAGCAAATTTCAAAGGCATAAGTTGTGCAGTTAGTGCTTCTCCCACCCTCTCAAATTCTGCAGTGTTTGGGAGCCACAGAATGGAATTTCTTTGAAATTGCTGGTGGGAGTAAAGGGATTTCTTTTCTGAAGTTTCATAACAGGATGACAATTTCCAGTGAGATTCAGCAGAATTTTGAGCTAAGTGAGCTTAATGCAGAGCCCTGCATTATTTAGTATAGTTTCCTAGTGTGAGGTGTCTTGAAGTCTGCAGAGACGCATGTTGTATTAAAAATAGAAATGAATTAAAAATATGAAGTGGTTGCATAGGAAATGCTGTTTAAGCAATTCATATTTCTTAGAGGTATTTAAAGGTTGATATAATCGTTGTTATGAACTGTTTATATGTTACAGAGAAACTTGAATGTTACAACTTTGGTATGAGTTTACTGTGTGTCTGATGTCCAGGGAAGGAGCTTTAATGTGGAGGGCCTTCTTCATTAGAGCTTTAGTATGAACACGAATCCGTTGCACAAGGAATGTTTGGGAGCCCCACAGACATGCAGCTGGAGTCTGCCTCCATTTCCTCTACTCACCTGGGGGTGATCAAGCATCAGAAAAAAGACTGAGAAAAAGGTTAGAGATGGTTACAGAAACTTTATCTGTAAAGCACCTAGCTTATTTTGCCTAGGACTTGCAAAGTAACCTTTAAAAATGATTAATTACTCTTCTGATTGATAATTATCTCTAAAGAGATCGATAACATACTGCACTGAGGCCTTTGTCCTGACTTTCCTGATCACTGGGATGGGTGATGACACTGGAGTCCTGGTGAAGTGTTGCAGGTGGTTCACTGTGCTCAGGTAGTTACTGCTGCTGGTTATGTGCTGCATTCTTAGTGCTGTGCAGTGTTAGAGCCTGCTTGTTGCTCAAAAACAGAATATTCCATCCACGTGCAGGTAAAGGGGCACTGTAAAAAGGGGCACTGTGGTGGTATGAATCTGACAGAATTAGATTTTATGGAAACTTTGGACGGGGGAAAAAAAGGAAATGGAGCTTTGGCAGTGAAGTAGCTGTAGTCACATGCATTTATTTATGATCACTCACACACCAAGAGTGACAGAGATTATGCTGAGTTGGAAGGCACCCATAAAGGATCATTAAGTCCAACTCCCAGCTCTGCACAGTACCATCCCCAGGAATCACACCATGTGCCCCAGTGTATTGTCCAAATGCTGCTTGAACTCTGTCAGGCTTGCTGCTGTATTCACTCCACATTGGGATTGCTGTCTGTTACAAATTAAAAGTTTTGTTGCTAGAATCCTTTAAATTGTTCTAACCCTTAAGATAGGCACATGACCTAAAACTTTCATGAACCCATACTTTTATTCTTATCTCCATAAAATGCCTAAACTTCTAGAAGATCATCTATTGTGAAAACTCCTAGAATGATATCTTGGTTATTTTAGGAAACATTCTTAGGCAAGCTAATATGCTTAGAGAAATTACCCTGTCAGCTCTGACAGAAGTTACAATTTTTAGCTCTCTAAATAATACATTTTGAACTAGATTTAGATGTCTAAACTGGTAATTTCTCAGAGCTACTTCTAGGACTTGTCGTATTCTCTTCCTCCTCTTAGCAGCCACCCTGGAAATGTTTTTCCAACCATGTACATCCAAAAGCCTAAACCAGAATGGAAGGAAGCATGCTGCAGAAATTGTAAGCAAGGAGCAGATGTAGCTACTGTGATCAGTCCCACCTCACAGTGGGAGTGCACTAAAGCCATCTTACACTGCTTGATGCACTTTTGAGCTTCCACCTTTCTAACAGCATCTTCTCTCTTCCCCTGCTTAAGCATCAGTGACAACAACTGAGTGGAGAATTTTTCCAGCAATACAAGCAAAAGTGAAGTGCAATCGTCATTCGAGTCACCCACAAGAATTTTGTTTTGTTTTTGATATTGTAGTTAAAAATGCCTGAATAGAAAAACACAAAATCTTTATTTTTTTCAGAAGCAGGATTACACTTTTGAATCTATGTATGTAATCACAGACTGAAAGCTTCGGTCCCTGAAGGAAATAAAACAGGAATATATCTTCCATTTGTATCGTATTGTGTGCTGCAAGGCCCTTCTAAAGCATGAAGTTAAAGCAGTGTAGGAATCTGTTGCTTTCAGGGACTGTGATGAATTTGTGTGAGAGTAGAAACCACTAAGGTAAGATGTTCTAGCAATACAGAAACCATACAATTAAATTGTATGTCTAAATGTAGTCCATGGAGAATTGTTTGAAATTTTACCATTCTTTCAGGTATGGTATGAAACAATGAGAAATTAAAGCTATCAATGAAGAGTTAGTTGACACAGCTTCGTATTTTACTGAGATAAGGCTGATGGATAAGTGGTCTGTTGCAAAAAATGTGGGATGTATGGTGAAGACCAAGAAACATGAGCCAACTCTCAAGAGTCACTCTCAGTAGTGAATAAGTAAAACATGAACTAATTACTGAGAGAAGAAGTTTATTGTTCTTTGCTTGGTGGGGCTTCACCTGGATTACTGTGTTTTGAGTGTAGCAGAGGCAGTTGAGGGATATAAGACTGGAGTAGGTCCATTGGAGAACTGCTAAAATGGTCAGGCTGTCATGAGTCTGGCATGTAGGAGGATAATTTCTGTTGCTGTTCAGGTCCTCTGATCAGTTCTTACCTATTCAGATTAGGAAGAGCTTGCTGGGCTTTATTGGAAGAATTTAAAGCAAATGAAAATCCAGAGGTTAATAAAAATGTGATACAGTGCAATTTGGACAGAATGAAGTTTGCAGTGTTGAGGATCTAAATCTCTCTCTCTTTTTTTAAAAAAATAATTTCCTGGTCTTTTCTTTGTTGCTTTTTTCATGTTCTATCACACTATGTTATAGTCCTTATCTATTTCATAATTCCTAACAAAAACTCGACACAGTGTTGCTGCTTTCATATCATTTCCATAAGGGAAAAAGAACGTGCAGCTTACTGTTCTGAAAAATTACTTCATTGAATTTTGCTTCCTTTTCTTTGTTGGATAACTTCTGACAGTCTTCTGTGCACATAAGATGAAAACTATATTTAGTGGCTCTTAGGAAGTTATTTTTGTTTCTTTCATGTAGTAGTTGTAGCCACCTGATTTTGAGCAAAAAAATGTCTGGATGTTCAGAATTTTGGCTGCCTTTCAGGTCTGTGGTTTTCTTCCTCAGCTGCCCTGGAGGAGTCAGAGAAAAAATGAGTTGGCTGTTAGTTCCTTTGTGAGCCTTGATTTTTTTATCAGAATGTTCTTTGTGAGACACACCATAGAATTGTGCACGGGTTTTGTTCTGATGACTTGGTAAAACAACACTGTCGGTATCATGTACTATTTTGTGGGTTTAGTCCATGTCAATTCTGCTTCCTTTTTCTGGATTTTCACCATCCTTACCCTGTGGAAAAAGATTCCTGGTGTGCTATACTTAGCAAAAAAAAAAACCTGGAGAAGTACTCATAACAGCTTCTAGAAGATCCTTTTTAAAGTTTAATTATTTAATTTTCATTCAACACTAATTTCATTTTTAGTCATTGTATCAACAGGGTTTTCTATTACAACCATTGGCCATGCATGTATGTAACTAGAAACCTGCCTGTACTTTGAACCTGAGAGGCAGTGTAGTGTTTCACACATTAATTGCAATCATTACTCTGTGCCCTAAACTTCTGGGTTTTTAAAAGAGATGAATAGAACTAAGAGGGGGGTAAGACAGGGAAGGTGAAGTAGAATAAATTGTCAGTTAACTAAATATAAAGGAGAGATATGCCACAAATACTACGGTAGAATATTGTCATTCCTACAGGAATATGTGTAGAAAGAACAGAGGAATAGCATAAGAGCTGTGTGGTTTCTATAAAAGTTCGCTGTTATGATTCTGACTTCCATTTCTTTAATCTGTCAGAAGTTTAGTGTCACTTTCCAAGTGAATTTATATGAGATTTCCTTTCACTGGTTTTGCGACAAGTGTACCTTTAATCAGTTCATCTAGATATGCAAAGATAAATTCAGAACAGGACTAAGTTTTCCCATTTGAAGGGGGAGCATGAAGTCTTGCTTTTTTGAAGTAGTAGAAAGAAGTGAAAATGCTTACACTTAAAGGAGGAAAGTAGTATCAGAAGGCAGAGAAAACAAAATTGCTGCTAGAGCTTTAGAGCTATTTCTGCTTCTGAAAACTCTCTCCCCACTGTCAGTTCTTTGATTCTTGCTCAAGAAGGCTAGCATGAAACTGGAGATAGAGAAAGACAGTGAAATATTTTTACAATCTTACTACGATTTGCCATCTGTGTGCTGAAGGACATAAAGATTCAAGGATATTCAGAAACTGGTAATTTTTTTCAAGGGCAATTCCAGCTTTTGCCACCTGCAACAGTTCCCTGGTGGTTTGGCTTCCAGCAGCCTCTGCTTTTGCAAGGCTGTGTGGGCAGAACTTCAGTGTGTCTGGTACTCTGTTCCTCAGAGAAGCTGAGGATACTCGTGCTGTCAGCAGACAGCTAAAGATGAGAACTGAAAGGAGGGAAGAAGAAAAGGAGCTGAGGAGTGTGGTAGTGTATCCTACCAACAATGTGCTTGAAACTCATAAACCCCACATTTGTAGAGCAGCAAAGCCAAATACTTGACCATTTTATCTGAAGAACGGTGGGAGCCTAACCAGTTGCAAAATACTGCAGAAATAGATTTTGTCTCAACATTTTGGGGAATACCTTCTACAAAGCATGAATGTCACCTGTGTCAGGCAGGGAAGGTTTGTCAGTGTCTAACAAGTCCTGGCAGACAGTGCTGTTCACTTGACAAGAGCTGGGGGAGGATTGAACTGGCAAGTGGGTGTCTTGGCATCCCCTGAGCAGATTGCCAGGCCCCAGTCTGCTTAACAGTCTTGGGAGGACAAATGCTATTTCTAGTATTTTCTGTTACATGACAAGGTCCCTCAGTCTTCTCAATAAACAGAAAAAGAAAAAAAAATCCAAATCAACAACTTTGCAATCACAAGAAAAAAAAATTTAAAATAGATGTGCTTTTTAGCCAACAAGTAAAAATCTGTCTGCCAGCAGCCAAGATGAAATTTTTTAAGGAGCAGATTGTCATTAATTACACTTTCCTTTTAAAGAAAGGCTGATAACTTCCAATTATGGGATTTGCAGATTTGCTTTAAAGTTATGGTATATTGATTTTTTAAAATCGGTTTTCTTAATCATCTGGAGGAACAGGAGCTGGCCTGTAACCATTTTTGCCTAGCCTGATCAAAAGACATTCTGGAATTTTCTCTCCCATATTGATCAATTCAGCCTTGCTTGGGGCTACAGAAATTACTAACCAGGGCCAAGATGAGATTGAGGATTTAGTCCTTCATCCCATCCTCTTCCTGAATACATTCTGGTCTGATTTTTCAGCTTGATAAAGTCTTTGAATTGTTAATTTGAAAGCCTTCGTGGGAAGAAAAGACCATCATTACCACTAACATGCTATATTTGTGTGAGCAATGACTGCCCAGGAATCGCTGTTGCACTTTAATTGCTGCTGATAAAGTTACATTTACAGAAAATTTGAGTAAAACTCAGGCACCCATTTGCCTGGGTCTAGAGTTTCAAATCAGACTGCCTTTTGCAGACAAAGCTGCAGTCACTTCACTTGGCATGTCAGGTAGTTGGGTAAAAACAAGTTTCCATTCCTCTGAGAAAGTTGGGGAGTAATTTGGTATGTAGCATGTGAGTCTTGGGGTTATTCTCAGAGCTGACATTTCACCTTCTGTAAAAAACTCCCCTGGAGGAGAATATTTTTATGCTTTTATTTATTAACTTTTGCTCAGAGCATGTCTTTACAGCCTCAGTTTGGAGTTTGATGGAGCAAGCATTTTTATCTTTTTGAAGTATTTTCAGAGAAGACATGCTCGCAGGAGGAGGACATGCAACTTTTTTTTTGCCCTGGCATATTTGCATGTTACCTGTGATTTTTGCCAAAGGAAATGTTATTTGACAAGTTTGGTGGCTGCAGCATGAGGCAATGAGATGCCTTGGCTAGAGACTGGTCCTCCAGGAGCAGTTCAGTAAACTCCAGTAATCAGCATAAGCGTTCTCAGATGAGCTTTGCATCTTCACACGCCTCACAGGTAAATTGCAGTCATTCTTTGGGGGCTGTGGCAGTGCACAAGGAAGCTGACACGCCCAAGCAGACTCTCGAGTGGTTCTGCTGGGATTAATAATGCTGACAAGCTTTCCTCAGGTTTTCCACAAGCCTTTGTGTGTGGGGCTGTCCCTGACTTTGGAAGCAGAACATATATGAGTTTCTTAAATCCTTTTTGCTTCTTACTCGCCCACTCTGCTCAGCATATTGCGACCTCAGAGGTTTCATGAGACTTGTTAAGCTCACCAGAGGTACAACAAGGAGTTCCCATGTCCTTCTCTTTTTCTGTTTCCTTCCCAACAGCTTTCACCTGCCCTCTGTTTTGGCTCTGCTGTAGCCCTTCTCCCATGAGCTAACTTGATGGAACAAAATGGTTAAAACTCTCTAATCTTGACTCAATAAATTTCTCCTGTATCAGTGAGTTAAATAGGGCTTTGGAAGGGCCCAGGGAACTGCAGAGTTTGGAGCAGAGGAGGAGTGATACCAGATGGTCAGAAGTGAGAAAAAGGGGGCGTTGAAGTTGGAGAAAGGTAAGAGCAACAACAGCAGACAGAGAGGATGGGAAGTGAGCCTTTGGGTACTAATGAGACACTACATTGGCTCAAAGCCTGTAAAGCCATGGTTCAACTTACCATTTGTAATTTTTCAAACAGAAAATAGCTATGTGACTTTATGGATTTTCAGGAATGTATTCCAAATGCTATACAGGCACCATCTTTTCATTCCATGGATGCTGCGCTCTCTTTAAAACTTGTGGCTTTCTGCTGATTAACTCAGCAGATGAGAGAGTTGGAAGATCTTTCACATATTTGCATCTTCAGCCAAATAGCATTTCTTTTCCCCCAGAGACATCACAACACCATTTCTACAGCCTGGGAAGTAGTATCTCCTGAATTTAACTTTTTATAACTATTGGCAGCCTGATCTCATCCTGTACCCAGCTAATACTGTATTTAGCTAGACCTGCTGTAGCAGAACTTTTTTATATATACAGACATTTCTTTGGGCACTTCTAGACACAAAGCCCCCCCCTTTGTTTATGGCTTCACACCTTTCTAAAACACCTGATCAGGGCTGTTGCTGGTTTTGTGTGATAGGAGGCCATGAGAATGGTAAGAATAGACCACAGTGATGCACTGCACAATTCAATTTCAGTATGCACATCTTATGGGGAAGTTGACAGGTTTGTGCAGGTACAACAGTGAGGAGGTGAGTGCTGCATTTGGTGGGATTAGTTCATGGATGGTCAGTTGTCATCTGCCTACTAGGATTCAGGTTGATATAATTACTTTTTCATTTCAACTTCCTGTTGTACTTCAGCATTGGAAATAGTTATTATTTTATGAACACTTCCCAAGTGTTATTGATACAAAGCTGAAGAAGCTTGCTGCAAAGCACTTTCCCCCTTAGTTTCTTGCTTTTGTTTAAAATTCTGTTCTTGCTTCTTCTCTTACTTGTATTTGACTGTTACTTAGTCCTGCTGCAGGCAACCTTCTGCTCATTGTTTATACACTTCTTCATTATTTAATTCCACCAACAATGTGTTTTGAAGGAGAAAATATGGGGTTTGCAGGCATAACACTTGGTTTCACATATCTGGTACTAGAGCAGCACTATACAAATTGCATGTTTCATGCTGACAAGGCTGTAGTTTATCAGCTTTCCTCCCTGCAGACTGGACTGCTTTTGATTTCAAAGGCCTGTTAAGCCTTCCTGTGCAGCTGGGATGCCTTGGTGGGGAGTAGTGGTGGCTCCCTGGAAGCTATGAGTTACTTAAGAGTTCACAGCTTACAAAAATCCAGGAGGCATCTCTGCTTATGGAAAGGGAAATGAGCAGGCAAGCAGTGGTGGTCTGGCTCCTCTTGTCTCTAGCAAGTTAGCAATTACTTTCAATATCACAGATTGTCTTTCATTGAACTTGGCCCATCTTCTCTGCTTTTACTTTTTTATTGCCTTCCTTAGATTTGAAGCTCAGGGAAATGTCCCTAACTTTTTTCTCCTGGTGGTTCCACCCGAGTAACTGTGTGAGTAATGAAAAAGTGGAACAGCTTCCTGCCCTGGCTGCCATGGTATCCAGCAGGGTTGTTATACACACTGTGCTGCTGTAGCAAATGCTTATGGGAAGCTTCTTTGGAGGGTGGGAGGTGTTCCTTTGTTGTGTTACTGATCAAATTTTCTTGAAGCTTAAAAAATAAAAGTTAGAGGAATCATGCAACAAGTTACATAAAATTGTGAGAAAAATATTCCAGTTTGGGAAAATTCCCAACATAAATAAAAGTGCCCATAAGCAAGGCAGAAATTCTCCAGTTACATTCTCAGATGTGCTTTTTGAAAAGCAGAATGTGTTGAACATGTTTCATTAAGTCTGATAGTGCATTTATAGTTGCACTGTCTGTATCCCTGCAAGGGAGTGTAAATCTGTGATCTTGTATGAGTCCTCTGCTGTATCCAGCTCTTCACACCCCTGTTGTTTCCCACTTGTTTTTCGTTCCCCACCCATTACCTAAGGAGCAGCTTGAATAATTCCTTTTTAAGAAAAACCAAAACTGAATTGCTCTAATTAAATTTCTATTCAGATGTATATCTTGCAAGTAGTTTTTAGAAAAGAGTATTTCTAGAAGATGTTTCACGAGTCAATTAAATTGAAAGTTCAAGGTAGGGTTCATGTAACTTAAAAATATAAAGGATTCTGAAAGAGAAGATGTATTTGTTCATGCCACCTACTAGATTCCATGAGGTATTATTCTTCTTACTATTCATGTTTTTGAAGAATAAAGGCTCTTCTAATACAGTTCTCATGCTAACTAGATTTCTGAAGAATAATTTTTGGAGGCTTTTGTTAATATGAGTAGGGTTCATTAAACAATATTAAAAGGAGGTGACAATATAGCACTGGAATGCATGTTTTGAGAAGTGGTTTCTTGAAAATGAGGCAAAAAATTTCATAATTTCCTTACAATGGCTTTTCATTTATGGTGGGTTTTATGTATTGTGGTGTATTATGAAGGTAATGAAAATTGGCTCTGAAAATTTAGTTCTGGCATTTCCACTTAATTGCATTTTAAAGAAAAAAATCTCAGTGTACAAAATTCTTTATTCTGTAGAGACCTATACAACTTAAAAAAAGTTAGATGAAGGCAGTGCTTATTATGAAGAATATTCATTTTAACTTTCCCCCCCTAGCTGTAGTTATAGTCCCAGAAGATACAGCAAAATGTTAAAGCTGTGAAATAACATTAAAATGCCATTTAATGTGTCAAGGGAAACTTTGTTTATTTTTTTTTTCTCAGATAAAAAGATGTGAATAAAAGCTTTTTTGTCTGTAGTGCTCCCAGGTTTTCAAGTAGATTGAGAGGACTGTTGCTCGCAGCAGATTATACCAGATGCCGAGTTGCCTAGGGATGTGTGCTTTGTTTGCTGGAGACAAGGCTTATTGTCTTGCCTCCAGGCATTAGGTTGAGCCTGTTAGACTATATAAGTAGTGATTTTTATCCTTTGAGTTAGTGGAGTGTCACATGGTGCTATGTGACATTTTTAGGTAATGCATGAAGTATGATTTCTATTTTCTTATTTTTTCTTGGCTGTGTAGTAGGTAAACTCTGTTGAAGTTTTGCAAAACCGTTAAATATTTACCACTGAAAGAAAGGAAGGGTTGGAGACATGTTGCTATATTCTGTGCCTGAGAAATAAATGCTAAATTTGCATTACATCATAGTTCTTTACCCACAGAAATATTATTAGGGAAGAGATGAAAAGATTTGCATTTATATTACACACTTAGTGTGTAAGTAGGGGACCAACAAGGTTCTGTATTACAAATGTCTGAACATTTCCTGAAAGCCCACTAAAGCAAAATCAAATGTTTTATAGACATTTGCTGAATTTATATTGGATATGAGGTAACAGTCATAATCTTTTTCCCTGTTATTTCCCATTTGTGTTTGTATAGGATATTTATTTCTTTCCTTTAAAATACCTCATTTTAGTGCAGCAGCCAACACAAGGTGTTTAGCAAAATGGCCTGTGGTCTCCTTCAATATTACAATTTGTGTGTTATGGTGAGCTTTCATTTGCACTGTAATTTGTAAATAGATTAGTCCATATTACAAATGTGAAGTGAAAATTGTGGGTAGTGGAACTGTGTGTGGTACCACTCTGGGTTGGTTTGGGGGTTTTTTGTTAAAATTGCCTTTGCTGGAGATCAGTAGACACTCATGAAGCAGCTGTGTGCTTGTTGAACATCACTTTGGTGCATTCAGGTTTGAGATAGGTCAAGCAAGCTGAAGAGTATAAAATTGTCTAAGTACTTGTGTATTTTGGATATTTTTTGTGAAAAGTGTTGTGACATGTCTTAGCCTATTCCAACATAACAGTAAACACTTCAAGAATTCATACATTGCTGGAGAAAAGATGGTTGTATGAGATTCCAGTTTGACAGAAGCCTGCCAGGAGGTTGTGATGCACCATGCAACTGTGAAAGATCATTCTTAGAGCAACCCATAATGTGTTAGACCCAGCAAATCTGCTAAAATTATTCAGCACTTTTCTTCCATGTTTTGCGCATTGTAATGCGGTTGTTGCGTTGGGTTAATCTGCTAATGGATGATCTTCAAAGTTTAATGAACGTTAGCAGGTTGTGCAGCTCACTGTTTCGTGTGCAGCTGCTGGTTCTGTGCAGGCCTTCCATTAGTTTTGAGACTCAGTGCTGGCTTGATACTCACTGTTGAATTCAAAGTGAATAAAAATGTTACAGATGAAATGAACATTTAATCTTAGTGTTTTGATTTCCTGCTTAATGCTAAGGTAGCATTAAAGCTAAGGAATTACCTAAGTTAAGATCCAGACAAATGTTTCTCTGCCAGAGGCAAGTACTTACACCTTGAAAGTGCTCAATATGCTTAAATACTTAAACATTTTAAAGTAACTGCATATTTCAAAGTAAATAAACATTTTAAGTAAACATCAGAAGACTGATGTAACTGGTCAGTCCTGACTGATACTTCATAAAAGTGTTCTGAGCTAGAACTTCCTGCCTGCATAGGCTCTCCCTCTGTCCCTTGCATTCTGTGTAACTTCTTGAATTGAGGTTAATAGTTCCGTCCCATCTTTCTTGGCCAGTTTTTCTCCTACCATTTTGGCAAAAAAAAAAGTTAAATGAACTTGATTAGGGCTTTCTGTTTTTGTCCAAGATATGCAGTGGTTATGGTCTCTGTAGATATATCCCATACTGAATCACGTGTGCTGTCGCTTCATATGGGGCTCTTTTGGTGTGTTGGTTTCTTTGGTTTCTCAGACTGAAACATGTACAAGTTGCTTCTGATTTGGGGAGGTTTTTATTGGGGTTCCTTTCTGCTGTCGCATGCATAATATGACTATGTTGAAGTTGAAAATGATAGTTTGCAAAGCATATTAACACACTGTTTGTCCTTCTTTAGGAAAGCCCAGGAAGGGAAGAAGAAAGTCGTTCTGGCAGGCTGTGTACCACAAGCCCAACCTCGCCAGGAATACCTGAAAGGCTTGAGTATTATAGGGGTATGTATCCTCAGAAATCAAAGGTTTTCCTAAATGTTTTCAGTAGGTCAATATCAACATCTAGACTTCATTGCCTTTCTCTTGGAAAAAGCAGCAGAGAATCTTCCTGCCATGCCCCCCTTCTCTTCATCTTCTTGCATTATACAGCATTTAAACCTTCCTTCAGTTGAGGATGATTTGCTTTGGTTTTGGCATGAGGGGAGAAAGAAAGGCATGCTGTTGTTGGAACTGACTTCTAGTGCCCTTTGAAGCCTGAAAATTTCCAGGCTTCATTGAGGATAAAGGTATCAATTACCATATTCTTAAAAATAGCACAGTTTATTTGCTCTAAGACAAGCCTTAAGACCTTTGTTAAAATCAGTAGAAGAAGCACAGGGGACTAAATATGAATTACACAGACACAGTTGAGTGTTTGGTGCTTTTTTTACTTCACACTGTTAAGCAGAATGGCAAATAGCAATGATTATTTTGTTTATATTTGAGGCAGTCTGAAGAGTTAAATCCACTGGTGACTGAGTAGTTAGTTACCAAGCTTTACCTTGAAAATGAAACCACAGAGCTTTGACTTCAGTTGATAAAGTGCCTTTGGGATGCAGTACTAGTGCATCATTGAATCATCTTTGTAAAAGAAAAAAGTAAAATGTTCGAGTGGATCTCCACTTGGCTCAGAGGCCACGTAGTTACTGATCCATAATTGGTTGTTATAGTGAGTATAATAACAATATCTACATATACGTAGACAGAGGGGAAAAAATGAGCAAATCAGTATCCTTTGACCAAGATTGTAATGTGACGTTTCAGTGTTGATTAATTTAATTGACTAAAACTGGGAGGTTTGATTTTTTTGTTTCTAAACATTTTTCCCCTCTTTTTAAAGGTTTTCTTTTAGGTAACACGTAATTTCTGAAATTTAAACTCTTACCATCATCTTCATTTGAGTACCTAGAACCAGTGTTTCGTGAAAAATGTTTGTAGTTTTGTATTTCTTACAGAAAGATTTCTTTTGGGAAATGAATCAGGCTGTTAATGCAGTGTTCCCAAGTACTTTGTAACTAGACCTGAAAATACTGAAATGTAGTCTTTGCAATAAGGACACTGTCCTGTAGCTGTCATTGCTAGGGTAAAATTTACTGTGCTTGAAGTAGGAGATCACTCAGCTCAGAAAGGTCTTAAACTTGAGGCAAAACTGTTCACAAAAGCCAAGCTAACAGCATATATTGTCCCTGTGTTCTGTTTTTACATTTAAGATTTCTTCCCATTTTACAAAGAATGTGTGTGAGAGGGTGACTGTATTTAAAGGATAAGACTTGTTATCTTACTATTGCAAAATATTTTTGAAAGACAGTTTTTGCAGAATTGAGAAACAGAAAATGCTCTGTTGGCAATAGAGTATTGATTCTACTTTAAAATTTTAAGCATTAAGAGCACAGTGTTGGAAATCTTTCTTTAATACCAGGTTGGTTTCATCTTCAACTTGACTGAGAGACAGTTGATTTATTGTTGCTTATATAAGTTCTTCTATTTTCTTTTCTTCCCCCCACTTTTTTTTTTTCTGTTTTTCAAAATTTATTTTAAAGGAAAGTGTTGTCTGAGAAGGTGTTTATTTTCCAGCAATGATAACTCCCTCTGGGTGACTTTCTGAAGGCAGTGTGTCAGAGGCTCTTCTGCTCCTCTTGGTATGATGGAGGAGGAAGTTGCAATGTAACTACCAGAGAAATTCTTGTAAATCAGAGCTGCTTGTGATCTGCATTTGAAAAATACAGGGCTGAACTTCCACTGTTCTTTATTTATTGCCTGATTTGGGCAGAAGGAAAGGAAGGGCAACCTCATATCCCTCTTACCATTTATGATGTTACTGTGCTTTTGTGTTTCTGTAAAGTAATTGATACTTTATAAAAATAGTGTGGATTGGGGCATTGCCATCGGCTGTGTGTAAGGCAAACTGTAATGTAACATGACAAGGTGAACAAGCTCTTTTCTGGAACAGGAAAATCCTTGGTAGTAATGAACCTGGCAAGGGTGAAAAGTACCTGAAGCACATCACATAATGATGCATTACAGAGGTTCACAGCCAGTTTGCCCTCAGGGGGTTTCCAGAGCTTATTCCTTGGTGTTTGGGGTGTACTCACTTCAAACTCAAGCGCACAGACAGTGCAAACAGAGATATCAACTCTCCTGTGTAGAGTTACCTCTCACTTTTCATTTTAAGTTGCCAAAAAGTAGGATGTGTGACTTTGTGCCGATTGTTTTGAGGGGATTATAAGGGAAGGAGGAGAAGGGACAAGGGGCCATGAAAGATTTTGCCAACAGGTTATGTTTTGGGACTCGTGAATGGATGTAGGTAGTTGTAGTGTCACTTCCTGAGTTGCCTGTAAGAACACACAAAACCCTCGTTCCCAGGGATAGCTGAGCCACTGGAATGGGATATTTTATTTCATTGGCATTTTCTGCTGTTTTAAGGTACTTGATCTCCAAATGATGGTATGTGTTGGAACCCCTGGCCAAGTTGCTGGGGGTTTATAGTTCTTAAGAGGCTTCACAAGCCCCATGTATCAGTACTTTGACATCATGAAACTTGCTGTACATACTGAAAGCATGGGGCCTGATGCACATATGTATTCCATTAAAGGCATTCAATTGCTCCCTAGGTGAATCTTGAATGAGAACTTCTATTCTCCTTCCTTCCCCATCTTTCCCAGTGTAACATCTAGCATCCAAGACCTATCACCTTCTGCCACACACCCATCACCCAAGGGAAGAGTTTCAGCCCGTTCCTTCGTCTGCACAAACCCACAAAACCAATCCAGTGTTGCTGCTCTACAAGGCTGTAACTCCAACTTTGCTGCTGCTCTCTGAGTCAGAAGGTGCAGGCCCTGTGCATGGGAGGGCACTGCAGGCTCTTTGGCCAAGGTGAGCCTGAAGCTACTGCTTCCAGGAGAAATACATAGCCCTGAACAGCCCTCTGCCAAGGCTTCTTGCATTCTCCTGACCTCCAACTAACCCATTCCCCTGGCTGGTCTGCTGTATAAGGCAAATTTTAAGTAATTTTCTTTTCATATCCAGTGTGAAACTCTGGAATGTTATTAGTGGGAGTGCTGAACACTCCCAGCAGCAGCACGTAACACTAGGAGCACTGCTATAAAATAGATGGTGCAGTATAAAAAATGCTAAATGCATTACAGAAAACAGGCATTTATTTCTCAAGCTCTACATCTGTAATTGGTATACACTTTTAAGTTTCATGTACCTTATGCCTTCATTTGTAAAATGCTCCAGTGAGCAGAGCTTTAGCAGTGCCACTGTGAAGGGAATTAGTGGCAATTACTTACCAACATGCCAAGTGTCCATACATCCCTACTGCTTTGGCCTCATAAATGAGGAGAATACGTTGTATGGTATTTCTGTGGTTCAGTTCATAAAAGTTTTGATGATGTTTGCAAAACAGAGATAATGATACTTGCCTACCTTGCAGTGTATTCTAAGGCCAGACTACATTCAAGATTAAGAACCTGTCTGCTGCCCTTAGAACAGAGCCTTGCATAAATGCAAATATCCAATATGTACTTCATAACTGACAAATATGATGGAATTTGAATTATTTGAATTAGCAGAACTACTTGAAAAGCATGCCAAAAACCTGGGAACAGGTGGACACTCTTCTTCTGTAACTTATGGCTAAGAATGATTTCATACAAATTTCCAGTTCAGTCAGTACCTCTCAGCTGGTCAGCCTTGGCTTTTGAATTCCTGTGTCGATATTCAGATAGGACACTTGAACCTGAAAAGTCAGAAAAGAATGTCATTTAAGCACCTGCTTTTAGACTGAAAATTGGATGTGCAAATAGAAAGTGTTTATTTCTACAGCAGTTATGCAACTGTCCTAGAAATCAAAGGGTGTAGGAATTAATTTAAATAAGAATTAATAAGGAATTAATTTAAATAAGAATCAGCTGTGTCAATGTTTAGCAATGAAAATCAGTTATTTATGTGCTTCTCTGGGGTAGTCTCCTTCCCTTTAAACTTTGTGTAGATCCTCCTCTCAGAACACCTTCCTAAGCCAGAGTATTGCTCATTACCATGGTCAGTATTGTGAGCGAAGGTTTTAAATGCAGACACTATGCCTCTGAAGCCAGGGTGGCTAGTCACATGCCTTTTGAAGTTATGTATTGAGCCTTGGATTTATCTTGCCTAAGTGCTGTAATTTGAGAGTCTGTTTTGCTCAGCTCTCTTTATGGTCAGTGAAGGTAATTATCTCTAAAATAATTTAGATTTTTAGAAGACCTGAAGTGCCTTTTGAAGCCATGTGTTTCCATTTTACTGGCTTTGGAGAGTGGGTAGTCTGAGTAGTCTTTTAACATCTAGAATTTAGCAGAGTTGCCTAAACAAGGTGAGATGAAACTGAGTGGTTTGGATTTTTTTTTCTTTTGGTATACTTCTACTCAGCTGTCTACTCCCATCTGTCTGTAGCTCTTGTTCTGTTCAAGTCCTAATGGAGAACCACCTGTAATGGACATTAAGTCCAAAATGTGCTGCTTAACTGTGCTGGAAACAAGGCCCCACGAGACCTGGGGAGCCAAGTGGGCTGCACTAACCACACCCAGCTGGGGTGACCTGCTGTCAGTCCCGGGGGCTTGGTTTATTGAGACACTGCAAAAAATATTGAGGAATGGTGTCTTTATCCTTCACACACCACCAAGGTGTCTTTGAGCTTCATGGACTTCCTGCTGGAGATATTACTGGAGCTCTGCTCTGAAGGTTTACACTTATCTTTGATTCCACCCCCAGAGCAGGATTATCCATGAGGTTAGTGACATGTGAGGAAAAGAATCCAGCAGACCTTTATATACCCGAGAAAACTTCATTACTATGACTTTGTCATTTTTTTTTCCTTTTTCCTTTCCCCCCACTTTGGTTCCAAAAAAGAATCTTCTAACCCTTTCCCTCTTCTCACTTCAGATTCACTTCACATTTTCTAAGATACTTTTATCTTCATAAATACCAGACTGGAAGCATTCCACGTTTTCTTCTTGAGCACTTGGGGCTTTAGGCAAATAATTTCCAATAATTTCTAATGAAAAATATTTAATGTGGGAAATAACATGTAAGGCAGAACAAGCATCCATTTCTAGGTGCAGATCTCATTATCTATCAGACCTATAATTCTAATTACTTACATGAGCCATCTTCTTGACAGACATATTAAGAGAATAATTTAATTTATCTAATAAAATGAAGATGCAATATAATGGTTGGTGGGTTTTTTCTATCTTTATTCAACAGGGGATTTGGAGCAATGCAAAAGTTCATCAGATACACAATGCAGAAAATAATAGGTGTCTCAGGTTATGAACCACCCAGATTTCTCATACTTTAAATGATTAAAATGGTTATGAACTTAAACAGTGTAGTACTGAGACACACAGCAGTAATATTGTAGGTAATATAACACAGACTTTGTTACCCGTCTGTGTTGTAGTTGTAAGTGTTTTCAAGAGGAATTATTCTGTTTATTTTTTAAACAATAAGTAGAAAGTGTATTTATTAAATATCTTGGGTTGTAATTTTTAAAACTATATCCAAAAGGGATATGTGCCCATGTATGTAAATATGCACGTGTTCCATACAACTGCTTATGCATGCTTTCTGTACAAGTTGTTTGCCAGATATGTCAGTATGTCTGGGATGTGAATGCTTGTGATTCAGAAAATTATTTAAATATATTTATTTTTCAATAAAGTTATTAAAATGCAGATGTTAGCATAACTGTATAACTATATGTAACTATAACAATTTCTAGAATTCATTACTGATATACTATATTCAAAAATCAGAAGTGGTGGACAGTCCTGTTATATAAAGGCTGTATTTCAAATGGCTAAAGAAAAAAAAGGGGAAAAAAAAAGAAAAATACTTTTACATAGACTTGATCTAACACCCAGACAAGGAAAGAAACTGACCCCCACTGACTTCAGCTGGGAATTTAAGATCAGACTCCAACTATAGGTGAGCTTTTTTTAACTTCTGTTAGACAGATTGGAAAAAATGAATGTGAAGTAGACAAGATTGTGCAATCTTGTATATACAGGAAATTACAAACTTACTGTTTTAGGTTACAGAGACTTGATGGCTTTGATACAAGGGATCCAAGTTCCAGGCTCCTCATCGCAGACCAGGTTCTTCTCTTGCAGCCTCTGCAACTTGTGCTTTTCTGCTTGTTTTGGAAACAAGCTGGAAAAGAATCTCCATGCAAAAGTCAAACTAAATCCAGTTCATGTAATGTACAGCTTAGAGAAGCAGTGTTCAAAAAGGAATATTGTGGAAAAATTACAAACTAATTTAAAAGTGACAAGTTGGCTTTCCTGCATTGTGTGTAAATATCTGTAGCAGACATTGCACAGAATAGGTGGTTTGGATGAAAGCTCTGGGAAGAATCTCAGCTTCAAGAATTCCTGAGTGTTTGATTTTGCAGTGTTAATGTTGATTCCTTCTACTTTATATGTCTAAATCTCTACAGTGTGTTGGGCATTGATTTTATTTAAAGACTAATATATCTATTAAGAAATAATTGGACTATTTATCTCATTATTGGTGAATTTGAGACACTAAAACATAAATTTGTTGTCTTTGTTGCAGACATTATATAACGGTCATTAAGTATTATTCTGTCTTGCAAAAAGCATGAAGGCTTTCCTTTCCATTTCCAAACACAGCCTGCAATAAGTTCAGGAGAATATATTGTTCCTTTAAGCTTCACAGCAGTATTTTAAATTTCTCCCCATGTTCCAGTGTCTTTCCCTTGCAGTACCTCCTTAATTTTCTCCCCTCTAGTCTGCCCTGGCAATATTCTCAGCTTTTTGTTGTGTTCTCCACCATCCACTATTTTGCTGTGGAGACTGGGATGAGGGAGCACTTTGGCTGTTTGAGCTCCCCGGTGCCGAGTGCCTGGTTGACCATTGCCTGTCACAGACCATGAACAGCACTTAAGGCCTGAACTCTTTTCTGGCTATTTGGTGATTTTTGCCAAACTTACAGGAGCTTGCCATTTTTAATGACAAAATCTGGTTTAAATTGGGTGGTGAATTTTAAACCTACTTTTGTCAGATTGACCAAGATGCCCAGAAAAAAAACCCTGGCTAAAAACACAGCCCAGAATTCTTTACTTCCCCTTAATCCAGAAGAAGACACTCTTGAAAGACTAGCTATTATGAAAGTATGTCCAGTTGTTGACTACTTAGGTATTTACCTTCTGACTTTTTTTAGGTTCAGCAGATAGATCGTGTAGTAGAAGTTGTGGAGGAAACCATTAAAGGTAAGCATCACACTTGAACTACTTGCAGCTAACCTGGAACATGTAAGCATCAGCAGAAGTGCTGCTGGTGTGTTCTTTTTCAACCTAGCACTTGCTTTGTGCTCTAGCTGAATGTTTGGGCAGTGCTATACTTTGTCATGTGTGCTTTGTCTAAGTGATTATTTCAGAGATGTTTTCTGTCAGGAGCTCTGTGGGCTCTTGCTTTCATAGGTAAATGATCAAGAGGACAATTCAAGAAATAATTTCATCAGTGTTTGTTGGTGTAGAGTATTGTATAAAGCTCCTGCACTATCTTAATTGTGTTACACTTCTACTTTCTTTTGTTTAGTTCTCTGGTATTTTCTTCTTTTTCAATGTTTTGGCTTACTTCCCTGAGCTCTTCTCAGCAGGACAGATAAATTATCTTCTGGTTTTATGTTCTTTTGTAACTGTGTTCCTTGTTCTCTCTGGCTTTGTTCATGTGTGTGTACTCAGTACTTCGCAGTGAAGGAGGAAAAACCCAGTATTGTTTCTGCAGCCTGACCAGTAAACATTTGCTGTTAAATAAATATATTTGTCTGGGTCTTTCTGGGTTACCTAAGTTTGTCTCCATTACTTATCAGGCCATAAAAATTACTGTTCCATGATGCTTTAAATTATAAGGTTTAGTTTAACTGGCTCTACTTTCAATATAAACAAGTGTCTAGTCCACAAGACATTGTCAGTAACTTTAATGCTGGAGTATGGTTTTTTTTTTTTTTTTTCAACTATGGCATGAAAGTTTAAAGCAGTGCAGATTTTTAAAAGGAAAAAAAAGCTCCTATCAAGAAATTGTGTAGTGTGGTGTAAGGCTTCTAGAGCTTGTGGTTTGAAGGCCTTAAGGTCTCATGTTGCTTTGAATGCTTTCAGAAGTGAAACCTGTACTTTTATGTACTCCCAACCAAAACTTTTCTCAGTTTGTCCTTAGCTTAGGGCATCTATATTTGAGGGTACCACCAACTTTACCATACAGACAAAGGAGAAATACATTCAGCACATATTTTTAATTTAATAAGTCAAACTGTTTTCCCAGAAACATCATGATGTTCATGACAATATGTTGGAAATGAGGATGCTTCATGATTTTTACAACAGCACAGTATTTCAGATCCCTATCTGCTTTTTCCTGAATTTTATTTGTTCTTAAGGGAGTAAGATGATAACCTGGGTCGGCATGCCCTCCCTTCCAAAAAATGGCTTTGTAATGTTTATACTGACTCCAGATATTACTGCTTTTTTGATAACATAATTACTCAGCTTATGGTGACTGAATGTTACATGACTAGGAAGAGTACAAATAATCTGGAAGCAGCTGTTAAAATAATGATTTTCACTAAATGGATTTTTAGATGGAATTTTAAACATTGATATAATTTCAGAAAATAAAGTTTGTAGGCATGTTAATGAACAGTTAAACTTTAAGAAATGTGAATTTTTGGAAAGATTTTTGTTCCTTTCTAACTTACTAAAAGTGCTTTGAATTAGAAGGAGAAAGTGGGCTGCTGAATTCCATACATAGTGCCAATTCCATCAGGGTTTTCCCAAAAGGTAATGGAACACAGGATTTCTGAAGTTTTATTGGAAAATAAATGAACAAAACCCAGCTCTCTGGTTTGTGAGAGACATTGACACACTGGAGAGAGTCCAGCAGAGGTGGTTAAGAGACTGAGACTGGAGCTTTCCCCCTCGTGGGAGAGCCTGAGAAGGGTCAGGGAGGGGGATCACATCAAAGTGTACAAATACCTGAAGAGAGAGGGTGCAAAGAGAACCGAGGCAGACTTTTCAGCATTGCCCACAGACAGGACCAGAAGCAATGGGCACAAAAAGGCACAGGAGATTCCCTCTGAATACCAGGAAAAGCATTTTGACTGTGAGGATGACCAAGGACTGGCTCAGGTTACTGAGAGAGGTGGTGGAGGCTCCATCTCTGGATGTATTCCAATACTGGGAACATGGTCCTGGGGAACTGGCTCTCAGTGGCTCTCCTTGAGCAAGAGGGTTGGACAAAAGGGTCTCCTGGGGTCCTTTCCAACTGGAACCCATCCGTGACAATAAAATTACAATTGGAAAGAGAATCAACAAATTGACAGAGATCATAGCATATAATAATGGCTTACTTTTGTAAAAGCCAGCCATAAAAATAGGATCTCTTACTTATATTTCTTGAATTTATTTAAAGAAGCTGCATTAATTTTTGTATTTGGGAATCATCTACTGATGGAGAAGAATGTGAAGCTTTTTTTCACTGTGTTTTATGAAGAGTCTAACTGTGAACTTCGATTATCCAGTTAAATATTGTATATAACAGGACTGTTGATTAAGAATATTTTATTCTATAAAATAGACATATGGTAGAAGATTAAATTAGTGTAAAATCAAATTAAACATAACCCTTTGTTTTCAGGAGGCTACACCATTAGTAACAGTTTCTGAAGCTGCTAATGCTTTCAGGAGATGGAGTTGATGTGGGATGGGGGATTAAATACAAATTCTGAATTCAGAGCCAGCTTGCACCAGTGACTTTGAAGTTGGGGATCTGTCACAGTTGAACAACACAGTTTTTTTCGCCTTTTTTTTTTTTAAAGAAAAGCTAAAGGTTGCATGGGTGGTATACCCATGTAGAGTGGATGTGTGTATATTGAAAGCTGAAAAAATATTATATATTGAATGTTTAAAAGATATTTGACTGAATAAGTGGAATTTCATAGTGTCTGTGCTCTGTAGGACAGCTCTGTAGATTGGTCAGCCCAACAAAGCTGGATTGTCTGGATTTTCTGTCCAAATTCCAAGGTGGAAACAGGTTACCCTGTTGCTAGTTTTAAGGTTAGAAGTCCAGCTTTCTGTGGCTTCCCATTTCTTAAGTGGTACCTTATTTTTTTCTTGGATGCTTGAATTTTGTAGTCCACATGTTACAAAAATGGAAAGTTTGTAGAAATAATTTTTTTCCTTTTTTTTTTTCTAATAGTCATCTTATTCATTTTTCATGAAAATGGCTCCCCTCTTGGATTTGGTTGAAAGCTTGCTGTGCTCCCAAAGAAAATTGGTTCCCTGGAATTATTTAGAACTCTTTTTATGAAACATGAAAGGGTTTCTTCTAGCTTTATTTCTCAATCTTAAGGGCATTTGCAGGAAAACCTTTTCAGAACAATGCCGTTCTGCTGGGTCGAGAAATGGTGGTTTCAAGAAATAGATCTTTGTGGTGGTCTTTACCACATGTGTGTGAAGACAGTGTAATTGTTAGTTTCCAACTCCCCATTAAGATAATTCTGATAAACACCTTTTATGTGACTTTATCTTTTTATCCTGCTTCATCAGAAAATGGAAAAGAAGGATGTGCATGTTTTTTGTTGCACTAACAGCCAAGAGAGAGAGAGAGAGACTTTCAAGAGGCTCAGTGTTTTCTCATTTTTATGCCATCCTAACTTTTATCACAGGTGTTGAATTTAATCTTTGAAATTTCCTAATTATCAGGTAAATTAGCAGGTAAATTGTCACTTCTAGAAGTGATCTTCAATAGCCATGCAGTGTTTGTATGCAGGTCATGTCTAATTAATATTTATACTGTGTCTCAAGATATATTTTAACTAGAGGCATCTTTACGTACTTTTCATGTGATACGGTAATTTATAATCCAAAACCTCTATACTGCCTGTGAGTTCACATTCTCAGAACTCATTCACAGTCTCAGAACTGAGTTTCTCAAAGTGACAACCACAATTGTGTAGCCAGTGTGTCTCAGTCGTCCTGATAAACAGAATGGTTTTGTCATGCAAGGTTCTGATTTAACAGTTTAGTAAACCTTGCTTAGTTTAGTCTTCACATTACCCAAATTTTAAGCAATTTTTACTTATTAGGGCACCCATTCTCACTCATATAATTGGTTTTCCAGTAATGTGTTATGGTGACATAGAATGTTATGAAACTATTGCTAAGGACTTGTGGTGTCTGTGAGCTAGGTGAAAACAGGGTTATAATTGATTCATGTTCCATGTCTTAGTAAAATTTCTGTATAGAATAAAGAAATTATTTTGGATGATCAGTTTCTTTTGTATGCTCCAATAAACTGAAGATTTGTCTTTGGTGGGGAACTGCAGAATGTCTTCATGGTGACTGCTCAAGTCAGCTTTTTGTGAACCACTCTAAAATCTGTCTTCCAAAAAAACGTGTGTGTGTATACAAGCTTGTATAAATAGCTTACAGTAGGCAAGAGAATGTATTTGTTTTCTGTTTTAAAGGAGAAATGTTAACTGCTTAATGCAGAAATTCCTGTTTTCTGGCTTTGAATTTAGGTCTTCAGAGATTTAGGTCTTTCCCCCTTCCTTTCTAGACATGCTCTCAAATCCCATGTCATTAAGGGTTTGTGGGGGTGGGAGGCGTGGGACCAGGGTATTTGTGTACAGTCTGCTTTTAGCTTAGGCCTTAGGGAGATGAGGGACATGGGTTGAATTGAGTTTAGTCCATATTGTGTCTGTTTAATGCTTTCACAAAACATAGTTTTACAATGGGTCATTAGACTTGATTATAAAAAACAACCAAAGGAAATTACTTCAGGGTTGAGCCTTTTATACTTAACATAACCTTTCTTGGTTTCAGTCATGTTGACCTGTCTGGTGAAGTTGCCCATCCATTCCCAGTTTAAACATTAACCATTATTTGCTAAACTGTTTAATTGTCTTCAGGTGGTTAGCAGTTATGGATTGATGAGAGTTGCAGTGTCTGTCTGTGTGGAAATGAGATAAATGGTGCCTATTTATATATAGGCTAAAGTGTGGAATTTGTACTGGATTGTCCACCTGAGAGTGAGTGTGTATATATGTATGTATATGAATGCCAGAATGCTAAATTGTATTTGTATGTGCTGCTTGGTTTCACCATAATCTGCTGATAACAGTAGATAAAATTGTCTCTTTTCAATTTCTGTGATTGTGGGAAGAGTAGCCTTGACTTAAGAAGCTGATGACAGGCCAAATGAAGAATAAAAATTGGAGGAGTCAGGAGTTCCTATTTGAGGAAAAGTATCATTTGGCTCCCAGTCAGGAAACTGACTGTTTGTGCCAAAGTGCAGCTTAAGGAGGGTCAGAGGGAGGGTAGTGGCCTCATCAGCTCCCTGTTTCTATCTCCTTTGAAAGGACATGGAAAGGGGGGGCAGTTTTGGGTGGGTTGTTTTATTTATTTCTCTGTGTGGTGGGTTGACCTTGTCTGGCTGCCAGACCCCCACCTAGCTGCTTTCTTGCTCCCATTCCTCACAAGGCCAGTGTAGAAACTAAGATGGAATAACTCTTGGGTCATGATAAGGACAGGAAGATCACTTACCAGTTGCCATCACTGGGAAAACAGACTCGACTTGGGTGAAATTAATTTAATTTATTGCCAATTAAAAATAGAATAGCCTGGTGAGAAACTATAGCTACCTTCCCCTACCCCTCTTCTTCCCAGGCTCAGCTATACTCTCTCACTCCAGACTCCTCCATCTCCTCCCCCTGAGTGGTGCAGAGGGATGGGGAGTGGAGGCTGTGGTCAGCCCAGTACAGCCCCTCCCTGCTGCTTCTGCTTCCCCACACTGCAGCTGGGGGCATTCCCGTGGGCTGTGGGGATCCAAGAGCTGCTGCAGCCTGGGTGCTGTGCAGGGGTGCAGCCCTTCAGGAGCAGGGTGCTGCTGCAGCTGTGTGGGTGCTGTGCAGGGGTGCAGCCCTTCAGGAGCAGGGTGCTGCTGTAGCAGTGTGGGTGCTGTGCAGGGGTGCAGCCCTTCAGGAGCAGGGTGCTGC